>JAAKBF010000081.1:0-122087 GCA_012656075.1 Phytophthora hibernalis
TGTCGTTTTTGCCTCTCTGAGCGAGGGATGTGAAATTAGGGAACATTGTGTCTATATCATCTGAATCATAAAAAATGAGTACATAATTACCAGTAGCTCGGCATAACTGAGTCGTGTCGAAATTGAGAGTACGAATGACAAATATGATTTCGCTCATTAAGAAGACTTAGATAGCGGTCCTTGATGCAATGAAATGGAACTCCAAATATTGCTTCCAACTCGTGGCGATACTTACGATTTACTACCGTTTTTCGGAAATTGGCTGATGCATCAAGGTTCATTAGTTCGTTCTTGATTCGGCTTACTTCATGGATAATCCATAGCTTCCGCTGAAGCTTAGCAAGCTCACGGTCCTTTTCTAAACAACTGGGGCACATTATATTATTACTATATATCAAGTCAGATAATTCAAAACGTTTCGCAAAAATAGATCGAACAATATACTTGAGTCAAAAGCTTACAGAGGATGTCTCTATCAAAATTATTTACAAGCTAACTATGACTCATTTTTTAAACCCCAGTACTCCTTTTCAAGAGTTGATCTCCTGTTTGTTTTTTTACTAAAAATGTGCGGCCTTCAGTTCGATAGCCACGTCTGGTGTCGACTGGATTTGATATGCGTTGATTTATGTTTTCTGGCGTACTTACCGCCACAATCGCAGTTAAACTTTTCTAATGCCTTAGCAACATTATGCGGAAGCTTATTTTTAATCCTGCTCTTTTCTCGAAGTAGTTCGATATGGGTTGCTTTATAGTTTTTAAAGTAAAGATCCTTAAACATGATTGCGTTATTTTTATTGACACAGCTACGTCTAAGCTATTAATCCATAGTTGTTCATAAGCTCGTAAATGTGTTTTATCTGCAACTTCATATTCCTTGATCAAAATGATCTTAAATTGTTCAATACCATGTTTATCAAAGTGTTCGAAAATGGAGACATTGGACGTTCTACCTTTCTTCCATTTTTGAAGTCAGCCTTATGACCTGACCATCGGTTGCTCACGGTATTAAGTGTCGAGCCTACATAACAGATTAAACTCTGTCTGTGGATAATTTTGTAGATTCTCCCAATCATTTTTACGATGATTGCCTTCTATATATATATCCCAATTCTTGCTTTGAAAGGAATTTCTTTAGCCCCAAAATATTCCTTCTCTAACTCAGACGGTCTGTTTTTATTAATTAAACGGAGATTTGAGAATGGTTCCCACGTTGAATCATCATATCCAATCCATTTGATAAGATATTTGAACTTCCCGGTTCGCATCTTTTTGTGATCTAAGATTTTCTCAGCTTCAAAGACTTGGTTCTTGGCGGATGGGGCATCTGTAGTCTCATCGTCAACCGGTTTGATATCATTTGTTGTAGAGAATATGACCGTTTTTAGATCTGATTTGGATCCGATAGCCATCGATACCAACTACTTCGTAGATAGACTTACTCCATTGAGCCGATTCTTTCTCAAATTGCTTCTTCTTCAAACGATAAAGCACAGAAGTTCCAATTTCGAGTCGATTCTCGAGATTTTCCATAGTTGTGTTGTTATGACTCAATTCTGATTCAATTACCTGTCCAGTCGCTTCATTTGGTGTCATTTTGATAGAAGTGTGAACCGTATTGTTGTAGTTGTCGATGACGTCACTAAGAAGCTTAATCGATAAAGGTTGCTTTATCTTCATCAGCCTCGATTTAAGCGTACGATTGAAGCGCTCAATCTTACCCATTGTTCCATGATCACCTGGCTCGTTATTGTAGTGAGTAATAGATTTTCGCTTGAAATATGCTTGAGCGTGCCTATTCATGAACTCAGATCCATTGTCGGTTGTCAAAATATCAACGTTAAGCGATTCAAGAGCTTTAATCCCCTTGGAAACACTGCTCCATCGTTTGTCAGTTAATATCTTAGCAAAACCAATTCTGGAGTTGATATTGATAGCAGTTAGAATGGTATTTCCTCTCCAGAATGCTAAATCAGCTTGCCAACTATTTGGATTGGTCGAAGCAATCTTGAAACCATCAAATTGTGTTGTTTTTCCATGGTACCGTTGAATGTCAGTCTGATTACCATACCACTCCTTAACATCCTTCAATCGAATAGATTTTTCAATTTGTTTAGCCTTCTGATATAGAGCATTGCTGCCGATATACCCTGTTTTTGGATTGTGATATAACTTCGATAGTAGCGCATCCATGGTCTATATTAGAAACAAAAATATGGAAATAGATCCCCTAAATATCGAGCGGAATCGTAGAAATACCGTCTGACAGTACCTGTCGCTTGTCGTACCAATAATTGAGCGCTGTTTTGGTTTGAGTATAGGTAATGATCGATTTGGTTTCTTTCGATAGTCTGAAACCCTTGTTAGTACCCCGAAGTGTGATACGGTCCCGTACAACTGTCTCAAAACCGTCTGGGCTAAGTACATCAACATTGCGACCACGCCCCTGCTGTACACCCTTAGCACTGACTTTGACCTTGTGCTCCTCGTCCGGTAGATAGCAGATGTAGTTCTTAGAGGATAATGAGACCATTGCATCACCTCGCCACTCTTCCTTAAATAGTCCAGGCGTGCGGCGATCGAACTTGGCTACCTCGGCGTTGTAGTCTCGCGGGAACCACTCATACTTATGCTCATCGAAGTGATCACGTAGTTCAGGCTTGATGCATTCTTTGAATGGGTTCTCGCAGCTGAACGCGATATAGCCACTGTCCGTGTCCATCTCCTGATATTGAAAGTCTGAACGATCGAAGTAAAAGTCGATGCAGTCATAGTAAAACTGAAGCATGCGTAGCTTAGCGAGCTGATAGATAGCAATCGATAAATGGATCGGGTTCTTGTTGTTGAGCCGACGCTTTTTCATCGTAATCTCACAAGAATCATTAAGCTCCTCCAACCCGTGGAACGTAAAGTGTTCGATCTTGCTCTTAATAGCTTTGTCGTTCGACTCATACTTGACCTCTTTGTGCTTGCTCATATCCATTCCAGATCGACCGAAAGCACTGTTGCCTACAAGTTTCATCATCTCAGCAATCATCGCCTTCGACTTATCAACATCACCCTTTCGTCGAGCGTTTGATACAGCCTCCATAAATGGATCAAAAGCCTTGTGAGAGCTGGCCTTAATAAAGCAGTAAGTCTTGGTAATCTCCAAACCGTGGGAAAGATACCATTTAAGCAAAGGTGCGTATATAAGAATCTTTTCACCAAAGTAGCTACCTATCAGCTTACGAGCTGGTTTTGCTCGGCTTTGCTTACGTGCCTCGTTGTACTTGTACATGTGATGACCAATGACACTCTCATCAGCACAATCGATTAGCGTATTCTTGAAGATTGGGGTCATCTCACTGAAGTACTCTTTCAAGTGCTCTGGTGTGCGAATATTACACTCGAGGAAGCCGAAAATCTTATCAGAAACGATGTCCTCGACAATGCCATCATAAGCCTCGATCGTAGTCAATCGTCCGCATGGCATCTCATTACCAAGTGCCCATAGGTATAAAGCGTTGGCATCGTATCCGATAATTTTCTTACAGAGCTTACCTCCACGAATCTTCGTCTCGTTGCGCTTAGCGTAGCGATTAAAGATAATAGATGGACCTCCAGCAATGTTGGCCTTCATCTTAGCGTAGATATCCTTTTCCTCCTTATCAATGCTATACACCAATCTGTCCGAGTTGAACTCAAGCAACTTCTTATAGCGGAATCCCTTGAGAGACATGTCCTTACGGGCGGTGTTGCACTTGATACAGCTAACCAATACGTTGCCATCGATGTGTCCAAGCTTGTTGTTGATACGGTCTGCTGAAGCGGTATCGACGGTCAGCTGACAGTAGCATAAACCACACAGATACTTTTGCTTTTGCAACAATGTATTCAAGTGAGCAAGTGTCATACCAAATTCCCGCTTTGCCTTAGCATCCTGACTCTTGTAGCCACCCATACGCTGGGGTGGAAATTGGAATGCGTTAGCAGGTGTCTTATCCGGATATTGGAGATTGTTAAAGCAGGTCTGATACATAACTTTTTCACTAAGTCCTGGTAGAGACACACCATCAGCGAACATATCCAGATCGAAACGCATGAATAGCTCGCGCTGGGCTTTGATAGCCTTGATGAATGGGACTACATCGAGATTGTTGTACCAGACCAGTAGGTCCTTGATGGATTTCATCTCATAGTACTTCCACACAAACTTCACTCGCTCGTATTCATCATCGCTGATGCTTGTTCCACGGAGCTTGCTGTCAAAAGCTGACTTAGGCGGAATAGTAGTCTGGTTGAGTACATTGAACGCGGTGATGTATTCATACGGGAAAAGACCCTTGCCAAGACCACAGACACATCTAATTTTGTCATCACATTTGCAGCCACCGAGATATGTCGTAAGATACTTATCGTAGCTGGTACCAGCCGGTACATAGTTGCTAATATCGAGCATTTTCATGTTCGATGTAGCAATGCACATGTAGCTGGGGTTCTTGATAACAGATTTGATGTTGTCAGTACCAATGATGGCGAATAAGTCGCTCTTAATCAAGTTGATATCGTATCGACCCGAATTGAAGCCGAACACTGGAACCTGATCAATCTGCTGTTTAAGTCTTCCGTAGTCGGACCTCTGCTTACCAAAGCCAAGACTGTTATGGAAGTGGAAGAAGCTATCATACTTCCCTTCCTTAATCCAACTCTCCACATCAGACATCTTGTACTTCTTACCCAGATTGACGCCTGGAATTTCCAAACCTGTCAGACCGTGGGCGTTGATGATTTTTGCAGAAGCGACTTATACTTATCGACATTGTACTGTTGGATCTTCAGCGATACATCACCGATGTATTTGAACATATCCGTCAGCAGCATCTTCGGATCGTCATTCACAAAGCAGCGCACCTCCTCGGTTAAGCTATCAGCAACGGATACAGACACAGGAATGTGTTCGTTCGTGAAGACAGTACTTTCACCGTGTTGAGTCGCGGTAGGCTTAAGGATTGCCTCAAAGTCATAAACAATGAAGTTGTCGATGTATTGATTGGCCTCCTTAATGGAATACTTTGTAAGCAGTGATCGAATCGCGTTAGGAGCTGGCCTGTAGATAGTTGGCTCAGCAGGGAAGCTCTCAATATTCACAAGCTCGCACTGATTTTTCTTGTGGTTTTTGAGTCTTTCACCGCTCACGAATATCATTTCACACTTGGGGCACTGATACTTAGACTGAAGCATATCGATGCTCTTGATGTAGAGAGCGTGATTCTCGTGTGATAGAATATCCATAGATTCAAACCCCTTGTCCGACCTACGAATACATTCTACATTCCCAGAAGCTACATCCATGCTATATACGTTAATACCGAGCTGGAAGCAGTCCTCAACCTCATCGAGCTGTAGCAGGTCAATAGGCTTGAAGCTCCTAAATAGACTCAACGTATACTTTACTCCCTTAAAAGAGCAGTAGCGCTTGAATGCATCCTTCACCTGAGCCTGAATTCTGCGAGGATCCTTCTTAGCGCTCTGGAATGTGTGCCAGGTGATGCAGTGGAAGACGCACTTGTTGTTGGTCTTAGGGAAGTTGATTACATGCTTGTTTTCGCGGATAATCTTAGGAATAACAGCGTCGCTATCCCCAAGAGCATGGTCGCGATGGTAGACTAAAATCTTGAATGCAGTGATCGCCTTAAGCTTATATCCGGAGCTGGGGTAGTTCAGCTTGTCAGCCAACTCCATAGACCGAATTTCCGAAATCACCTTCTTTCGAATATCCGCCTTGCTGTTGATTGCGACAGGCTTATTGAATACATAAGTGTTTGCGAGATTCGGGTAGAAGTAGCGAGTGTCATCAGGATCAGTCTTGCCCACAAGTTCGTACCCGAGAGCAATATTTACCTTAAAAGCACTTGCCTGAGTTGAAAGAACGTTCTCGAGCTTATCGTAGAAATCAGTAGCCTCGATACCCTCATATAAGTGTGATTCCATGTGATTACCAGTGTAAAACCGGTACTTGGGATCAGACTTATAGTCAGGCGACATATGCTTCTCAAGGGTTTCAACAGAAACATTGTACTGCTTAGCCACCAATTTCTTGTTGACTGAACGAGAAATGTTGCTAACATATACCATCTTTCCAGTTCTACCTCGAACCTTAACCCGGTAGCTGCTACCCCATTTGACAGCTTGGATATTTAATCTCTTTAATCCTGCGAGTTCGTATGCAAACATATTGCCTATATATCTTCGACTAAATTAATCTCGTGAGAATCGACTTTATAATTATTGGACCTTGTATCAGGATCGACTTTATATTAGGGCTGAGAGAAAAAAATTAAAAATCAGTTAAGCTCGCTTTGCTTAAGTTCGGATTTACTTAAGTAATTCTTCTTCTTACGAGCACGAATTTCTTCGCGATTCTTCTCATCATATTCTCGCTGCTTAGCCAGTCGCGTTTCCCTTGTTTTCAGATAGTACCGCTTTTGAGCGGCTTTGATTCGCTCTTTGTTAAGTTCGTATTGATCGGGTGAGTATGTCATCTTTATATACTATTAACTTTATATTTGTCAGGATGAAAAAATCATGATAAAAAGCAATTTATTAGTGATGCATGCCGAAGGGAGAATCAGCTGAAATAACTCAACGTGGGAATAGATCGAGTGACCTGCCGGGCCACAGCACGCGCCATCTCAATGTCGGGACCTAACATACTGGCGATGTCATAGTATCGTTCGATGCTCTCACGAATCCCGCCACTTTCACCCTCTCCGATAGGTGGTAACACATTTTTCAGCTTCAATCTCTTCACGGGATTTTGAATGTACGGAGTTTGATCTCGGTACCAGTAATGGGAGACTGCGCCAACAGCTTCCTGATCACCTCGAAAGCCTCCCCTGGATTCGCGATGGTCGCCGTCTGGATGAGAGCACAACCATCTTCATCTCCGGAGAACCAGAAGAACATCCACACGGCGTTCAAGTCAGTAAGAAGTGCCATTACTGGGTCTTTGCGAACGATTAGATCCAAAGCGATTAGCTCCGACATAGCCTGGAACTCGGAGTTACTTTGAACGGCTCTCTTCACTTCAATCAGCATCTTCACTCCTGGCAAGTACTTAACACTGGAAGGATTCGCCACGGCAATATCGCTGAGAACGAGGAGATCCGTGCTTCCAGCTAGTTCAATGTTGCAACCAGGAACTTCTTTCGTAAGAACTTTTTGCTTTTTTCCACGCCAATCACACACAGCTGCTGCTCCTTCAGCACATCACCAATGTTGTCTTCTACGTATTTATGATAACGTCGTCGCTGCTGCTCCTCAGAGAGATCGTGGATCTCTTGTCCGCATTCAACACTCATCCACTGGAATCCGTTGACCGGATTCCCCCTTCCAACGTCAAATGGAACTGTGCGCACAGGAACCACCTGAATGTTTAAGTCTTCCAGTAGCTGCTTGCCCTTGGACGAGTTCATTTCCGAGTGGGCATATCGCTTGCGTTTGGTCAGCACAGTCTGCTCGTACACCTTGTCAACCTTTTCGACGAGTTGATCCATCCTGGAAGTCTCGCTCGCTGAACCAACTGCACCGCCCGGAACCACCACCAGCACGTGGATTTGCTTGGTTTTCGGTTCTGGCATCCCCTCGAGAACCTCGTCAGGCCAAACTCCCATCAAGTTCATTGTCTTCGTGTGTCAGCCCTTCGATTAAAGCAGTCTTTTCCCCTTTCTTGAGCTTCTTCACGTCTTCCAAGTGAGACGAGAGCCACGTGCCGCCCTCCGTCTTCGCCAGGAAGAGCTGCAGCTTGCTCGCCGCAAAGTCATACTTCTGGTCCTCCGCGATCGCCTTCTTCAACGCAGACACTGATGCACCCTCGTCAATATCCACCTCGAACGCGCTTCCCGCCACGCCAACGATCACACAGAACAGCTTCACCATCCTTTTCTCCAGACGGCAGATTAAGGAATGAGAGAAAGAAAGGAGAGAATTTGCTACCGTACCTAATCGGGATATAAAGGTGTGACGAAGCGGTGCGGTGCCGCACAGATGTAGCCCTACCCCAAGTGCTTCCAATGGCGAGAGGTTATGCGGATGCTTGAGTTGCAGCAGATGTCTTCTTGAGCTGTAAGTTAATCAAGAGGTTGCGTCGATGAAATTGACGGCTGGGCGTTAGAGACGAATACAGCTATTGTTTTTGTTAAATAATATTAAGAAAAAACTGCCGGCGTAATGTTCCAGTATATACTACTCACACTTCTGCTTCTTCAATTTGCTGAAGTCCCATCCGTCTTTCTCTAGTTTGTCCAAGCTTAGCAAATTGTTCGTCCCACTAGGCGTGTACAGCACCTTTGAGAGGCAGAGTCCCGCACTAGCAAGAGGTTGGTTTTCGTTCTTCACTCGAATTTCTACGTCCCCAACCTCTCCTTTGTTCTGGAGACGGCTTGCCCTCCCAGTCAAACACTAATGGGCCATCATCTTGACGTAGACTCGAAAGTAATTCCTTGTTTGTGCACACGTGACAGTCACTCGCAGAATCAAGCACCCACTCAACTCCACTATCCACAGCATTTTGTACTGCTGCAGATTCAGAGTCACACTCTCGCCGGGCTAGCATGTCAATATGCCTCTGGTTACCACCATTCTTGGCTCCATTGCCTCCAGAGTTTAACTTATTCTGCCAACGCTTGCGCTCTGGAAGTTGCGATTCCGACTCATCATCATCGCGTTTTGGACGCGGGCAATTCCTCTGAATACGTCCGGTCTCATGGCAATTCCAGCATTCACGAGTGTCTTCCTTGTCATTTTTCTTACCACCCTGCTTTCCAGCTGATCCACCCGACTTCTGATTTTGATTTCGTTTAGCCTTATATCTACCTCGACCGCGTTGCTTCCTTTGCCTTGTTGCTGACCTTGTTGTTTGCCAGGCTGCTTGCCTTGCTTCTTGCCAGCTTGCGCGGAAGAGATATTCGGGCCTTGCTGCGGGTCATCAGTTCTTGCATCAAGCTCTGACTCTGCACGAAGTGCGTTCATGACTTGAGCCGAAGAAGGAGCCGAGCGCTGAAATCCAGGATCGTAGTGCTTGGAAAATTGTCGAACCACTTCACGATGTGTCTGCAAGACATTACTCAGGATGATCTCTGCAAACTCCTCATCAGAAATCACTTTCGTATAATGCAGCAACTCATTACCTGCAAGCAGGTATACGTATTCGCATACAATTGTTGCCGAGCGAAGATATAGTTCGCATATTCTCGCTTGGTTTGCTTGTTGACAAAACGCGTCCACATTGCTTGAGCGCTTGCCTCGTGACAGATAAGCTCAGCGTCTGCAGTTGGAATCCCATGCTGAATGGCACCGCGAGCAACATTATCCATCAAAGCAAACTGAGGACCAGTTGTCGTCGCACGAACAAGTGATTCATCTTCAATTACACTCCAAACTCCCATACGTCTCAAGAATGTTCCAACTCAACTGCATATAAGTCGAAGCTTCCGTGCATTGCTGGCGGTTTGTTGTCCATCTTCATTCCAAAGACATCCCATATGGCCCATCAACGGTGCAGGCGCAAAGCCTAATGATGGGGAGGTTGGCCACATCGAGACCGCTGTCAGCGGTGTACCCATCGCTGGCGGAGAAGACACACTTTCATTCCCCACACCACTTCCAGTTACATGTACACGACTTTCGGCTGCACGACTTCTAGATAATCCAGGAAACGTAAATCCTGCAGAAAATGCACCAGTCGAACCAACAACAGCTCCCACCTCAGTCGCTGCAGTACTTGCAATAGCTCCAGTAGAACTTCCTGTCGCTCGGAGTTCACCACAACAGAGGACGCCACGCCAGTGGTTGCCACTCCAACCCCAGAAGAGCTCACAACAATACCGGGCGATAGGTCATCACCACTTTGACGATCTTGTGCGACAGTTGGGGTGGTACCCCAGATGATGCCGCGTTTGATCCAGTCATTTTCGCTCTCGAAGCTCACGAATGTAGTTCGTCAAGCCTCAAAGATTTGGGCTCATAACCTGTCACAATGCACAGGCAAGAGGAGTAGCGTAGCTAGGGCGACGATGCAAAGAAACACTTGCTTCCCACTGAGCGACTTTGGGATTGAAGGGGAAACCTCGAAGGTGACAACCCCTTCTCTTAATGTGAGACTATACACTACTGGCGTATACTGGCACGTACAACGGATTGTACAACTGCTTACAGAGCCAATACAACGTGGCAGGAACTCGACCTTCGTCACAAAACCAGCTCGTTCCCAAAAGTTGTGGAATGCAGTCAAGCACAATCACCTGTTGAACACAGTTCACATAAAACCATGTAAAATCGTATGCGCAAACACCTGTTCACATTTAATATCCCCAATAATACCAAATCCCACAGGTCATCAGCTTTCAAGCCAGCTGCAAAACTTTTAACTACCATCTTAACTCCTTCCAAACTACCCAAATCACAACAATAGCCGAGTATCAGATATCCCAATCATATGCCCATCTCCCTCCACAGCGCTCGTCAGCTCTGCCATTTCGCGACGCACCACCGGACTCGCACCTCTCCAAAGTCTCAAGGCCACCATGACCTCCGAAAGTGCTCCACCCATGAACGTGATCGAGAAGATCTTGTGCCAGCACGCAGTGGGTCTCTCGCAGCCGTTCGTGCGTGAGGGTGACGTGCTGTGCGTCAAGGCGGACTGGACCATCGCCAGCGAACTCACGTTCCAGGCCATGGACACGATGCACGCAGCCATTGGACGTCCACCTCTTCACCGTCCTGACCGCTTCTGGCTGGCACTGGACCACACAGTGGACCCACGGGTCAACCACCTGCCCAAGCAGAAGGCGCTCATCGACATGTCCACGACGTTCGCCAAGACCCACGGGCTCACGGACTTCCAACCCGCCAACACCACCATCATGCACACCGAGTTCGCTCGCAAACGCGCGCAGCCAGGACAGATCGTCATTGGCGCTGACAGCCACACGTGCAGCGCTGGTGGCATGGGCTCCTTGCCGCTGGACTAGGAGCCGGTGACGTCGTCATGCCGCTCGTGACGGGCCAGACGTGGTTCAAGGTGCCCGAGGTCTGCTACATCGAGTTCGTGGGCGCCCCGCGCTTCGGCATCGGCGGCAAGGACGTGATTCTGCACATTCTAGGGAGTTGAAGCGTAACACGGTGGCTTTCGAGCGTGCCGTGTACTACGGCGGCTCCGGACTCAAGTACCTCACGACGCGCGCTTCGCTGTCGCGAATATGAGCACCGAGTTCGGAGGCATTGCCGGCGTGTTCCAAGCTGATGCTATTACTCAACGTGTGTTGGAAGGCCGTGACTCGCACTTTGACGAAGCTCTGTTCTTTGAACCGGATGAGGGATGCAGCTACGCTGCTCACCATGTGATCGACCTGGCTGATGTCAAGCCGCTTATTGCCTTGTACCCGTCGCCGGATAACTGTGTGAGTGTGCAGGAGAAGCTCGGCATGAAACTGGACGGATGCTTCATTGGTGCGTGTACGACTACCCAGGAGGACCTGATCTTGGGAGCGATGGTGCTGCAGCAGGCCATGCTCGAGGGCAAACGCCCCTCGACTACAGGCAAACGTCGTGTCACTCCTGGAAGTATCGAGATCGTGGACCGTCTCAAGGAGCTGGGGCTTGTGCGCATCTACGAGGAGGCCGGATTCACTGTTGGTGTGCCCAGCTGCAGCTTCTGCGTCGGCATTGGCGCCGACGTGGCTGGTGAGGGCGAGGTGTGGCTCTCGAGTCAGAACCGCAACTTCCGCAACCGGATGGGTAGGGGCTCCATTGGTAACTTGAGTTCGGCTGCTGTTGTGGCCGCCTCCAGCTTTGACATGGAGGTGGTGGACCCGCTGCCGTACCTCGACAAGATCAGCAAGGAGGACTTCGACAGCTACCGCAACTGGGTGGAGCCCGATGCCTCCACGCCGTCACCGGCCAAGACGATCAAGTCGTACACGGTGCACGAGCCTAAGCCCGTGCTGGCGACTGCTGACGATGCGGAGGACACGCAGGTTGCCAAGGAACAGGCTGCGGTGGCTGAGCTTGAGGCTGCGCTGCCGCCCAAGTTCAGCGGCAAAGTGCAGGTGTTCGGCGACAACATCGACACAGACGCTGTGATCCGGCTCAGTTCATGGGTCTCAACAAGTCGTCGCCGCTGTGGCCCGCCGAGTGCGAGACGGAGCTGGACGTGTTGGCTGCCAAGTCGTTCGCCTACGTGCGCCCGGAGTTCCCGCAGAGGGTCAGGGAGGGCATGAACATCATCGTGGCTGGCTCAGCGTTCGGCAGCGGATCGTCTCGTGAGGAGGCTGCTATCTGTCTCAAGGCCGTGGGCGTGCAGGCAGTTATCGCCAAGTCGTTCGCGTACATCTACGCTCGCAACCAGCCCAACAACGCGCTGCTGGGCATTGTCGTGACCGACGAGAAGTTCCACGAGCTTGCTGCCGAGGGTGAGGAGGTGACTGTGGACCTGCGCAACCGTGTGGTGAGCGTCAAGGACCACCAGGTGGCTTTCTCGCTGACGCAGCTCGAGGAGGCATTCCTCAACGGTGGTGGCCTGAAGACGCTCTTCAAGCAGCACAAGGCAGACCTGTTCCGCGCCGCGATGCGTGGCAAGGCTGCCACGCCCATCTCTTCGAGCGGTGTGGGCTGTGGCGACGACTGTGGCAGCGAGGCGGCTTCCACTCCGTCCTGGTAAGCAGTGCAGTTAGCAGTAGATATGTGCACAAACAATAATCAAAAACTACATGCTTGTGTTTCTCAACGAGTTCCATGGGATCAGAACCAACAACTTGTCAAGTTGAAGTGCTTTTCAGTGTAGCCATGTTGGAAAGTATCTTGTACGAAAGGCCGCGAGCATTGACACACTCGTCGCACTTGGCATTTCGCTCTCAAAGACACACTACCATCATGTTCCAGGACGTGACGTTGGGCAGTGCGCGGTTCAAGTCCAAGCGGACCAAGCAGACAACGGAAGTTTTCGCTCAAACAGTGGAGATCGAGATGTTTGATGACGAAGCTCAGACAGACGCCGCCACTACTTCGAGTTCCACACAAACGGGTCAAGCACAACCACCGACCAAAGGCAAAGGCAAAGATGCAGCCTCCGACACGAAGGAAGAGGACCAGCGTCGAGTTTCTGAGTGTCTGCAGAGTGTTGGTGCACTCATGCTACGAGAAATGGCCAAGAACGGACATACCAGCCCCTGCTTCAGCGGTGCGTGCGCTGTTGTTGCTCTTCTCACGGTGTTGATTCTAATGTTTTGCGCTGTTGATACAGGACTGGAGCGATACTTGGAGGAGTCGGAGGAGAAGGACATCACCAAGCTCTTCCGGCTGCAGTTCGACTTCGACACGTACTTCCAGCCACAACAGGGCACAGCGACTACAAACGGAACTCCATCTTCGCCTTCTCTGAAGTTGTCGTGTACGGGTGTGTCGTGGAACCCAACGGGATCAGTAATTGCGGTGGCATACGGACGCTTTGATCACTCAGGGTGGTGTAATTACCGCTCGGCCCTCTGCTTGTGGAACGTCTTCCAGACCGACCTCAACCCGCAAAAGCCTTCACTTGTGCTCGAAACCTCGGTGAGCTCGTGATTTCTTCTCAGATCCTTTCTAGTTTGAAAACACTGACGACTATTTATCGTAGAGCGGGTTAATGTGCGTCGCCTTCCACCCGCAAAACCCGTCTATCTTCGCTGCTGGTTCTTTCAACGGAGAAGTCTTCGTCTGGGATACTGAGCCGGCGGACTACCGCTTTTATTCGTCGGGTATTGGCGACTACTTCCATCGTGAGCCCGTCACCAAGGTCGCATGGGTCTACGACATTCAAACGGCAGAATACAACGTAAGACCTACCAGGATTTCCTTCGTATCCTAGGCAGGTAGGTGGTTTACTGATACCTCTTCTGCTTGCAGATTGCAAGTGTCAGTGGCGACGGGAAAATCCTTTTTGGCGAGTCAAAGACAAACTTTCATTTCCCGTCGAGGGCTACGTCATGCATCTGCCACAAGGAATCGGAGGTGCTGGAGTTGGAAAACGCAACAACGACGAAACTCGGACACCGGTTATTGGTGGCAAAGCACTAGCCTTCAGCAGTATGGACAAGGCCAGTCGTGCATTTGTCGTTGGGTCTGAGGGTGGAGTCGTTGCTCGATGCTTTGCAAAAGCTGCTGGAAGTGTTCGTTCGTCGGACTTTAAGGGTGAAAAGAAGTGGACAGCAACAGCAGCGCGACTCGTAAGCAAACTACCAACTTCGAAAATTCCCGCAGCACGTCGACAAGTGGAGGCGTACGCGTCCGCCAAGCGCAGCAAGGAGGTAACGTTAGCCACATTGTACGAAGCCAGATTGGATCCAGCAACAATCTTCCCGAGTGCAATGGACTTCGTCTTCGAGCCTCATAGTGCTCCGGTTTACGACGCAAGTTTCTCGCCCTTCCGCAAAAGTGTTTTCCTCACTGCGTCCGCAGATGGCACTGCACGCCTGTACTCAACACTGCAGCGTGAGTTGCTGCTTTCGCTTGAGGTAGCACCGTCGACAGCCTATCTCTATGCGGCCGAGTGGTCTCGCACACGTCCGATGGTTTTTGCTGCAGCCAGCGAAGATGGAAACGTCTATGTGTTCGACCTGAAAGTCGATCGCGTAAGCCCCGTGTTGGTTCTTAGTGGCAAAGACCCAGCTACCGCGCCAGCTTCGGCGTTAGCCAACTCCTCGTCATCGAACGCAAGCACAGCCAAGAGCACCGCGGCAGTAACCTCCAAGACAGCAAATGCGCCAATGTTCGCAATCGACTTCAATCCGCGACAACGTAACTTCCTAGCAGCAGGTGACGCTGATGGAGTCGTGCACATTTGGAAACTTTCGTGGCAGCTCGCCAACTTTCAAACCGGTGAAAGCGAATTGCTGGAATCACTTGAGCTCAGTAGCTAGATACAAACCACCACAAAAATCACTACGTGCCATGTTGCACATTTTTTCCCATTTGAGTGTTTGCACTTGTTTGACTGCGTCAGATTTCGGCTCAGCCGTACATACAATGTACGCCATTCTCATTTTCTTACTTGCGCCCAAGGTCCTTGGCCGTGCGGTGCGCGTGCAGACTCCATTCCATCTTTGTTTGGGTCACTGTACACAACGTTAACAAAACAAGATGGGTAAGCTCAAGAACTCAGCTCAACAACAGTGTCAAGAATGGCAAGCGTACCAGGCATAACACGACGCATCTCCTTGAAGGTCTCCTCAGACATGTTGATGTACATATCTTCAAGGTTGGTCTGCAGATCGTCCTCAGCCTCCTTCATGACGCGTAGAATAGCGTCGCCCAGTCCGTTGGGGCGCTGGATCGCCACCTCCTCCTCCACCTCCTTGAGCTCTGCAGCTGCAGGTTGCCGTTCTCAAAGTAGTGCACGTGCAGCTGAATGGAGCCCTTGACCTTTGCCGGGTTCTCCGTCAGGTCCACCTCCCATCGCGACTTCCAGCGACCACCCCAGAAGTTTCGCAGGTTGATGCGCTCCGTGCACAGGTTCACCACGATCTTCGTGCCCACCACGTACACACCAGCGGTTCCTCTTCACATCAAAAACAAAACAAAACAAAATTCAGCAACACCTCGACAACTCTGTAACAACATACATCCTCACCCGTGCATGTACTCAAACTGCAGGTACGACTGCAGCGCCTTCTGCACCTCCTGTCTATTTCAACAAAAGCAATAACACCATCAGCAGCTGTAAAAACCTCACATCCCTCTCAGTTCCTCACCGTTCCTTCTCAAAGTCCGAGACTCTGGCCTCAGGGATCTCCCCACATCATCCGCCACAATCTGCTGCTTGATGTGGTCGAAGCCCAGCACGCGGTTGCCGATGGGGTCCACATAGTGAGCAGCGTCCACTTCTCCTTCCTCGCAGATGAGAATCTGTCAAAAGTGATAAAGTATCATATGTCAGCTGTCAGAACCCGCACGACTTGGCCCAAAGACCCCAATAAAGCTCAATTTTCTCTATATAGTGATGCAGATGTTTACACACCTTGTAGTCCGCATCCGGCACATCCACGGGCAGGAAGTTCTTGACGTTGTACGCGTGCAGAGCTCCTCGCAACGCCGCGTCCGGCAGCACACGCGCAGGCACCAGCTTGGCCACGTCACGCAGCACCTCGTGGACCTGTCCCGGGGACTGGCCAGCAGGAATTTCTGCGCGATCTGCAGCTTCTCCTCGTCCGCAGCTTCCTCGTACGCCCACTCCTCCGTCATCTTGAGTATCAGATTATGAGGGATTATTATCAGCTCCCTATCACTATAAACAGTGTCCTCTTATCTCTAATAGTATCATATAGATGGATTTAATATTAATTTACACAGTATTGAGACCTCGAGCAATTTATAGTTGAAATGGAGACGCCGAGTGTGCGCGTGCTGGTCGTGGGGACTCTGGCGTGGGGAAGACGGCGCTGTTACGCTCTATCTGTCGCGGTTCTTCTGGTACCGACAAGCCGCCGACCCTGTGGACGACTGGGTGCGATGTTCACGTGCTTCTCCGGCCTCTGGGACCTTCGGGACGCGAAGTTTTCGTGGAATTTCTGGACGTGGGGGCCATCGCAAGTACGAGCTCAGTCGCGGAGCCTTCTACCACGACGTACATGGAGTCGTCTTTGTACACGACCTGAGTAATGCTAAGAGCGGAGAACACCTTCGTAACTGGAGCAGGGAGCTCAGCAGTATGCAGAGACGCAAAGGGTGTGTGGTGCCCTCGACAGGGAAGGAAAGCGACTTCCCCACGCTGCAAACGCTACCGAAACTCGTGATCGGCAACAAGAAAGACCTACTGTCTAGGAATTATAGACCCAGCAGCACGGGGCCAATGGGAATTGCCGAGTTTCGGACTGTGACTTGCATTGAAGCGGTGAGCACAAGTTGGTACATTGGTAAGTTGATGGTTTGCTGACGGAATGTTTGACTTGGTGCAGAGTGCAGAGCCTTTGTCGATGGACCCGTGTGCGGCGTTTGATACGTTCTTGCAGCAGACGGTGGCGTTCGCGAACCGGGGAGACGGTAGCAGCTACAACAGTCAGAGCAGTGGCAACATGGGGCTACGAACCAGAACAGTTGATGCAGATGAAGCTCGGACTGGATCGGGACTGAGTAGCTTTGCAGGAGCGTTGCCGCCATTGTCGACAGGATCGGGTAGTGCACGCTCACGATGGTGGTAGAAGAGCTGTTGGTTCAAAACTAGAGTAACATTAGATACGGCATGGCTACTATACGACTTGGGCTCTCTCCTGTCTGCTCAGCTCTCTCGACAAGAGGTGGTGACGACTGACCCCACCTTTCCGCTCGCTTGTCTATCACTAGCTCAAAACTCGACCGAGTCCCGACTGTTGAACGAGATGTTGTCTCCACGGTTCGGTCTGTTCGGTGTCGCGTGGCCACTGTTTTGCCTTTGGGCCTGGTGGAAGCTGTCGGCGTCCTCGAACTGTCCATGCGAGTAGTCGCTGCCAATGGAGCGACTCGATCCGTGCGTCAGATTCGCGCCCAGTTCCGTGGACTTGGCACTTTCAAACGCCTCCGGGTCGAACGTCTCGTAGCTCGTGCCACTCTCCACCGAATCCGGCGACGAAAAGAGCGATGCACTAGGAGATAGTACACTGCCTGCAAGCACCCCCGAGCGTCTAGTAGGTCTCGAAGCGTACGATTCCTGTGTGTTCACTGCTCTTGGCATGTGAATAGTGCTCACTGCACCTCCCGACCGCATCGACGAGTCAGGAAGGTCAGAGGGACCTATACTGATCCTCGAGTGCACCATATCGTTGGTATCAGCAGATCTCAGAGCGTCAATTCGGGACTGCAGAGTGTGTTCTGAGCCAACACTCGCCCTCGCCTCCGATGGACTGGGCGGTGCTCGCGTGTACCTTTGCACGACAGTGGGAGCTGGCAGCTTCTCCTGTTCCTGAGCCTGTTGTTGCTGCAGTTTGACGCCTCGGTTCCTGTTCTGCTTCAAGCTCTTGGACGCCGACGGGGACGTGACGGACATGAAGGGAACCCCATCCGGACCGCCTCCTGTCGGGTACGGGTCGTCGTACCGCATACTGTCCGGATACTGCGTGCTCGTGTGTGGCTCGTAGCCGAAGCTGCCGGAGCTCAGACGAGGCGCGTTGGCCTCGTAGCCGTGACTCAATGGGCTGCGAGTCTGCTGTGCGTTAAACCACTTGGGTGGTGCTTGGTACGCAGGTTGCTGCTGTCCTGGGGCTTGTCCTGCTGCTTGTTCCTGTACTGGGAGAGGTGGATAGGCCTTGGGGAACTGCTGAATGTGTTGATTGTCTCTGTAGCCATTGGCAGCCACTTGTGGTCCCAAGTTCTTGCGGTTCGGAGGAGGTGCGAGGGGGACCGCTGTGACCTGCTTGGAGTACTGGAAACCTGGAGGTTGGTAGCCATTGGCTGAGCCGTTGTCTTGGGCGAACGTCACGTCCCGTGGCTGATGGTAGCGCTGTTGCTGTTGTTGTTGTTGCTGCTGCTGCTGCTGTTGGCGGTCCCGCTCCTGCGCTTGGCGTTGACGCGACTGCACGGAAGCCAGCGCCTGCTCGTGGCCCTTGCGCTTGGCTCTCTGCATGCAGACGCAGCAGCACACGAGCAGCAGCAGGATGAGCAGCGCCACGCAGCCGATGGCCACCCACCAGATCCAGTCGTCCCAGCCGAACGCGCCCTTGAACACCGACTGTCCGCTCGCCATTATTGAGGTCCAGAGCGAAAGGAAGAGTGGCGGCCTTCGTTGAAGGGTCCGGCTGGGAAGCCTGGCGACATGAACGCGAGTTGCTATTTCGTACCTTAAAAGAAATGGTCGGAGGCTAACATTTACTGTTTTTAAAGCGAGATGGATGATTGAACTGAGTAGTTCTATGCGGCCGGATGGTTTTCAGCAACGCTAGCGGGCTGTAAAACACTGGATAATTCGTACGTAGAGGGCAGTATTTTGAACGGCGACGCTACGAGCCGGTTGCAACACGGCTCAGAGCACAACTGTCCACGCCACGCAAATTACTGGCAGCAACACCCCATGTGCTTTGGCCTGCGCCGTTGCACCAAGCAACCAAAGGAAACAGGTTGCGTGCATTATTGGCGCCGCAGAGATGGTTCCCCCACACAAAACCGAAAGCCCAACAATCCAGCGAGACCAGACTGGAAATCAAGCCAAGATGGATTGCGAGGAGGATTTACCAACAAAATACCCAACGCGAACCGTGTTGGAAGTCCGCTGACTACCGATATACAAACCAACGGGCAAGTTGACAACCACACCAGCACTTCAAGCAACATATACGTATGTAGCCATTTCTCCTCGTCGCTTTGGTGACGCGCCGCTTGGTGGTCCACACCACGTTGCGATCTTCTACGGAAAGATACGCCCGTATCAATGGCCATCATTGCGTCAGGAAGAGACTCGTCGATGGCTGACGATCCCAACGCGGTGCTGGCCTTCCTGCTGGGCTCTGCGCCATCGCTGGACGTCGCGTCCGAGACCCACAGCAGTCCGTCGACAGCAGATACAAGCAGAGATCCAATGGACGAACCGCCCGAGCTCGAGCCCGTGTCCGACAGCGACGTGGAGCCGCAAACCGACGCCACCAGCGACTGGGACGTCGTCACGTCCTGCGAGTCCGAGGACGAAAGTGTCGAGCAGCAGAACGAAGAAGCTCCGACTGTTGCTCGAGCTCTGGGGATCGAGCAAGTGTCAACGCTTCAACGCAACGTGGTCACTAGAGTCTGCAGTGCCTCCGAAGCGGAGCATGAGGACGACTGTGCGTCCTCAATGAGTGCAACTTCAGTAGTTGAGGTGGAGCAGGAAGACAAGTCTCTGCTGAAGAAGAAGCAGACAAAAGTGGATGCAAAGGGTTTCAGGGCTAAGAAGGCCTTACGAGGGTCTGGTGAAACTCGATCTGCTACTTTTGTCGCTAAAATTGGTACGAGGAACAACCTGTCGAAGGGAAAGAGATATGGTGTACCGACGCTGGAAGAGCTTCTGTTTGTGGGCTGCGTCGCGACGGTGCTGGTTGCGTATCTTGTTGTGTGCGTGTACAGCTTCTTTCATCCACTGGTGGTGCCTTTACCTGACTACGAAGAGCTGTACTCGGCGCACGATATCTCAAATGTGTCGGTGCAAATTGTGAGCCCTGTGGACAACTCACTGATCACACCACAGGGCGTTTCGCTCGAGTGGACGCTCGTTAACTTCCCTGTCGAGGCGCTTCATCTGTACGGCGCTGAGGTGTTTCGGTACTGTGTATCGGTTGATGACGAGGTGATCACGTCGGAGGTTGGCTTCCTGTCGCTGAGCGACGGAGAAGAAGAGGAGCCCATGGACAACACAGCAGACGTTCTCAATCGAACAGTCCACTTGCCGATTCCGCAGAGGAGATTCACGCGTGACGATGCTGAGCCGTTTAAAATTCATCTCGAGGTGACCATCCCAATCCCCGGCTTGATTGGGGAGTTCAAGACGTACGAGCAGGATACCTACGTGAGAAAGCCAGCTAATCCTTCTCCGGAGGACGGAGTGCAGCTTACGCTTACGGCCCCCAAGGACGGTGCGATTTTCGAAGAGGGTCAATCTTTTGTGCTAGAGTACACTGCTGTGAACGTGCAGGAGATGCAAGTGTTCTTGGACGGTGGTGTCTACTTTAAGAAGACTCACGTGGCCGATGGCAATTTGCTAGTGCGTGGACTGGGGTGAGACCGCACACTCTCGAGATAAGGGCTTTGAACGACCAAGGCGAGATTGCCGTGTCCAGTACAGTGCACGTGGGGGTTGTCGAGCGCTTTCGGGATGAAGGCAATCAGTTGTAAGTCCTTTGGGGACATGAAGTCAATGAAACGTATGTTGCACAGTGTGCGAAGTGCTGCGTATGCAGGGGCAGTGGCTCAGCGTGTTGTGGAGCAGTAGCCTTACCACCAAAATGATCACTCCATTTCCTGCATTGCGTCGCGACAGCAAAGCTGCAACATCAAGGGCGTAGCGAGGGAATTCAAATGCATGTTAACGCAAAGCGCCGTGCAGTTGTGGATAAGGCGCTCTGTCGCCTTGTCTATCGACCTGGCGCCTACTGCCAGACCTTCTTGGGCTTGTAGTGGAAGTTCTCGTACAGACGCAGCAGGTTGCGCTCCAGCATGGCCACCGTGACCTTGCCCACGAGCGGCACATACTGCACGCCCTTGATCTTGAGCAGTTCAGCCTCGTCCACGTTCTTGAAGGACGCGACGTTGATGACGACCGTGTCCTCGCTCACCCACTCGAGCGGCAGCTTGTAGCTCTTGACGGGCACACCGGTGATGATGACGCGCGACTTCTTGCACGCCGACTCCTGAGTCTCCTCGCTCGGGATGAGCTTGCCGCGACGGAACAAATACAGCGAGTCGATGTCGGCACTGTACACGTCCGCGCCGTCATTGGCAAGCATGGCCGCCAAAGGGCGACCCACAATGTCACTACGGTTGATGACCGTGATGTTGACGCCAGCCAAGTGGTCTCCGGTGGGCTTGGACTTGTCGTAGACGCCAATGTGCTCCAGGATCTTGACAATGGCCAGCGGAGTGCAGGGCAGCACGCACTTCTGCGTCTGCTCGTCGTCCACGTAGCGGATGTTGCGGTACAAGTTGCCGCGGTAGAACTGGCACAACCCCTCCACGTCCTTCTTGATGCTGATGCTGTCGCGCAGGAAGTCGTCCATGGAGCCGCCGAAGAAGCTCGGGAAGGGCCCGAAGCACGGGTAGTACACCAGGATGCCGTGCACGTCCGGGTCGTGGTTGGCCAACTCCAGCGCCGCCAGCAGGTCGTCCTTGTCCACCTCACGCAGCTCGTAGCGGATGCCGTCGCGCGCGCAGGCCTTGCCCGTCCACTCGGCGTACTTCTTGGCGGCCGGGTCTCCGTGGGCCAGCAGACCCACGAGCTTTGGACCCACTCCACCCATGTCCTGATCAATGTACGTGCGCACAGCAGAGCTGAAGGGCGCAGCGATGGTGGACGCGTTGAGCTTCACACCCGCAGAGACGACGGCGTCGGTCATGGCAATGGCGACTTGTGCGGCTGTAACGGCTAGTGGATGGGATGCGTGCCAGCCAGCCAGCGGTACCGATA
The DNA here is from genome assembly GCA_012656075.1 of Phytophthora hibernalis. NCBI lineage: Eukaryota > Oomycota > Peronosporomycetes > Peronosporales > Peronosporaceae > Phytophthora > Phytophthora hibernalis. Next base: position 22,130 of record JAAKBF010000081.1, read on the forward strand.
ATGTGGTACGTGAGGTGGGCCACGTGATACAGTATCGGATACGACAGGAACAAGTTGAAGTGAGCGCTACGAAAAATGGTTGCTTGCGAGAAAAATTGAAGGAGAACGACATGCAGACCCGATGATTACGCTCTGACTGGGAAATCTGTTTTACATGAAGCGTGCTGTAGAGGCAATTGCCGAGCTAAAAGCTAGGCCGTCAGGACATGGGGTTGCGCAGTGAGCACTTTGCTGGTACTGGCTGGTCGGGCGTTATCAGCCCACTCCTGCAGTCAACCACGGAATACATCAAAGTCAGCATGTGAACGCTACAGTAGACACGCAAGGCGTACCGGAACGATCGGGCTCAGGTCCGTCTCCCAGGTGACGACGTTGTGGACGGCGGGGATCATGTGGTCGAACACAAACACGAGTGCGCTGATGAGATGGCCCAGCACGGCGTCTCCAAGCTCCATGGACGTGTGCGGCTTGTACAGCATCGCTTCAAGGGGTGGCTGGTGCTTCTTTGTCTGTCTTGGTTTCGACGATGCAAATTGGTAAGTGAGACTTGGCGGCGACCGCCGTTCGCTGCCAACAGCCATCTTTGGATACGTCGACGCTGACACGCACGTTTGGCTGCTGGATCGCGGTGGCAACTTCTTTAGCGCAGAACGGCGGGGCTTTTGCAGGTCTTTGCCACTATATCGGATACATGTAGACCAGCGTCAACTTCAGAAAGTTTGCGTTTGTGAAAAACACGTGCCCAGTATTCGCTGACAGTAGTAACTTGTCTGCGCACATCTCGATAAAAAGTGGTAGCGGTGTTGTCTGCTTGCTCCGACAAACCAAAGTACAATGTTCGTTTACTTCGAGTATTAGTGGTTATCACGGTTGGGAAGTGCTGGCGGCAGTCAGCTTGCTCGCCCGGGCTCATGGCCTTTGGTCCGATTCCAATCGGACCGAACCAAGGTATTGATTGCAGAGTATGCATCAGACTACATGCACACCGCTGGTTGTCGCCCTGAACGGCTAACTCAAACATCGATGAAGCGCGGTAATCTGCAGTCAAAGCTCCGACGGGTCGCCAGCAGCATCACTCGGAGTAAACCAACGTTGTGTGCTTTGGTTGGTCAGAATAAGCACCCAATGGGTATTAATACATGTATTACATTATCGATCTTTGAAGTACCGTAACATGTAACAATTTGTGAGGCATACTGGACACAAGTGTTGTTTGCAAGTGGAATTTCCGGTTAGCTGAAGTTGACGTTGGCAAAAACCTGCAAGCTCCGTAGTTCTGCACAAAAGAAGTTGCCGCCGCGATCCAGCAGCGTCGACGTATGCAAAATCGCGATTGACAGCGAGCAGGCGGTCGCCGCCAAGTCTCACTTACCAATTTGTGTCGCCGAGACCAAGACAAACAAGAAGCAGAAGAAGTAGAAGAAGCAACCACTTGAAGCAATGCTGTACAAGCCGCACACACCCATGGAGCTCGGAGATGCCGTGCTAGGCCAACTCATTGGTGCACTCGTGTTCGTGTTCTGCCACATGATCCCCGTCGCCCACAACGTCGTCAGCTGGGAGACGGACGACATCGACCTCGGCCCCATCGTTCCGGTACGGCCAGCAGCAACGGGAACGACTCGACCATTGTACTGACGGAGTGACTGTTTTGAATGCAAATTGCAGGAATGGGGAGGCGACGCTCGGCCGATCAACAAGCTGCTCACAGCACAGTCGTGTGCGCAGAAGGCTTAGCGTGCACCGAGCTGCACAACTATGACATAGTAGTGAAGAAAAACTCAAGCCTCAAGCAGCTGCCAAGCGCGAGCGTGCTCGTCTACCACCTCTTTAATTTATCAATCCTCATTTCATCATGCAAATTTTAATACATGTACAATACTGTACGTGCAAGTTGCATGCCCACCAGCAATGCTGGTCCAGCATTACCGCAACGATCGTCTGTCAGTGTACCGGTACATGTAGCCATCTCGAAACTAAGGTATCAGATATTGTACCAATCAGAGAAAACATCTCATTTTGGCGAATCATTTTCGTCTCTCCGGTTGGTGGAGGACGCAGCAGTCTCACTTTCAGATTCGGTGGAGCATCAACAAGCTGAGAAGCGAATCAAGAACTAATACAACATGGTTGCCTCGAAGAAGTCGGTACGTTGCAGCAAAGTGCTCTTTGTTGCAATTAAGGAAAACATGCCACTTTTACTAACTATTGCAACCCGTTGCAATGCGAGCAGAAGAAGGCCGCGGAGAACATCAACTCCCGCCTGCAGCTCGTGATGCGCTCCGGAAAGGTGGCGCTGGGCTACAAGCAGACACTCAAGAACCTGCGCAGCGGCAAGGCCAAGCTCGTGATCCTGGCGTCCAACACGCCCCCGCTGCGCAAGTCGGAGGTCGAGTACTACTCGATGCTGGCCAAGACGGGCGTGCACCACTTCACGGGCACCAACAACGACCTGGGCACGGCTTGTGGCAAGTACTTCCGCGTCTCGTGCATGTGCATTTTGGACGCTGGCGACAGCGACATCCTGCGCTCCATGGGCTCGGACAACTAGGCGTCGGCTTTCTTCCTTTGTGTTACGAGGACTACGGAGGTCCGAGTAATACGAATTGACAGCTTTTGAGGCTCCAATGTGAGTTTTTGCTTTGTGTGTGTTTGTACAGATTTGAGCTTGAAAGCATGGCCATTTTTGGCGCATTTCCCAACAACAGAGAAGATGAAACGTCGAATTCCAAGCAAGGTTGATATTGTGAGTCTGCACAATGGTTCACTGCAACAGCTCCGCAGTGACAACCGCTCGGCTGGAGTCTGGCACGACGCAAAATGAAGCGACGGTTGCTCCGGGAATTTTTACTGCCAAAACACTGCAGGAAGCGCTGACTGCGTCATTGCTGAATGGACGACGACAAGAAATCAACACTAAAGACGAGGAATGTGACGAGATCGTAAGTCCGTACGGCAGACTACCACGTCAGGTTCGAAAGACTCGCTACAGACATCGACCGAATGACTTGGTCCTGCTTCAAAATGGAATTCAGTTCAAACAAGACGTTGCTTTTAGACGGAAAAGGTGTCGGAAGCTCGACCCGATGCCAGCTCGCTCGCAGGATCAATTGAAGCTGATTCCGGTTGCATCACTTCATGGCAACCAAGTGACCGGTGGAGAGGTTGGCCGTGCAGCCCCTGACAAACAGCGTCTCGCTCAACTTCGTTCGGGTTTGCAGCAGACAAATTCCAAGCAACTGCGCGACGCTGACAGATTGAAAAGCGAAATTCAATGGATTCATGGACATTTCCCCGTTCTGAAGCTCGCCAATTCTAATTGTTCACGCACGCTACGCCAGCAGCTCTTCAGAAATGCAGTTGTGCACTGCTCGATTAACTTTATGTTACGCAAAGCGTTGAAGTTTTGGTATCAGAAACTACTCGATGCCCAGCGCAAGGAACGACTGCAGTTGAGTGCATCACGGCAGCTTATTGCGATGTTTGAAAAGGTTTCTTTCGCTCGTGCTGCTGGCAAGTTCAATTGCTGGCGAGAGTGGGTTTTCGAGTGTCAAGCACAGGAAAATGTGGCTGCCGCTATCACACTACAACACTTTGCCAGATCTATTCACCGTTGTTGTGATGGAAAAGAAGCCGCTCGACAACAAGTGGCGCTGGTGCAAGCTCTTCAAGCGCTATCTACATGTAGAAATGCCAGGACGATTCAAAGAGCATATCGCCGCCATCGCCTGAGAGTGCAACGGCATCGATGCGAAGCTGCTGCGAGGAAAATTCAACGCGTCGAAATGCGTCGCACAGCACACGACGGGTTTATTAGGCGACAAAACGCTGCAAAGCTGCTGCAGCAAACGTATCGAGCACATACAAAGCAACGATCTCGCCGGCGCGCAAAGTCTATCGCTCAGCTGTTTGATCGAAGTCGAGAGAGCCAGGCGACGCGAATTCAAACCACTTGGCTGGCCTACAAGTCGTGGCGTGACTGGGAATTACCTCTTGAGGTGGTGGGAGGCTTAGTTGACCAAATCGAGTTCTTCGATGCTGTCCTATCGATCCAGCGTCATCTACGTGGGTTTCAATGTCGTTTTCGTATGAGGAAGAAGAACAAGAGTGCTGTACGCATTCAACGCTATTGGCGGGGTAGTAAACGTCGAGTAGCTGCAAGAGCAGAGCGACGAATGATGTTTTTGCGTCGTGACATGGCAGCATCCTGCTTACAACGAGCATTCATACGCACAAGAGAGGAACGCAAGATCCGAAGGATTGTCCGTCAATCGGCACGCCCAATGTACTTGCGTGCCCGTCATCTCGGAGAAAGTTTTCGCCAGCGATTTCGAGTACCGATTGCCAAGAGCGCGATCGCTATGATTCAGACAACATGGAGGCGGCACATTTTGTACGAGAAGGAGAAGCAACGCAAACTTGTAGCAACTACGACAATCCAGAGCTTTCTAAGACGCGGAGCAATTTTATCAAAGTGGCGCAGCTTCGTGGTTGGTGCTCCTTGGTATCATCGGGACGCTGCAGCTCGAACCATTCAACGTCGGGTACGACATCTTCGCCACGGCAACACCAATTCCAAACATCGTCGAGTTCCTGCTGTGTATGTTGTGGAGCAGATATCGGCTGCTATTCGTATTCAGCGATGGCACCGTCACTATCGAGGCGATTCCTGGCATTTCGTTGTTGCTCGTTTGCTAACTAAGGAGCTTCCCAGATGTATTGAAGCTGTCAATCGAATTGCACATTGCTGGAGAGCTCATTCTGCCAGAAAACAGGAGAAAACACGTCATTCTAGTTTCATAGCTAGACTCATCGAGCAGCAACGTCGATCTGAAGGTGAAAATCGAGCTGCGCGCCTCGTTCAGCGCATGTTCAAGCGAATGATCGACCGGCGCGATGGCAAATTAATGCTCCACAGATACAAAATCGTAATGCGCGAGGACATTAAACGAAGACAACAACGCGTTATCGTGCACAAGTTCCTGGAGGAGAAATCGGAGCAACGCAAGAAGCAAAACACTACCATTGCAACTCGACGAGTATCTGCGAAAAGCTCGGTTGATTCACCTCAGACGCTCGTTTTACACAGCGACACCACGGAGGCCAGCGCTTTTCACTTGATGAAAGTGTGTACTCGTCCAATACCAATGACAGTGAATGGCAACCTCAATCTGCTGATTCAGCTTCACCTGTGCAGTATTGGAGTGAGGAATACCAGCAAGCATACCTCTACGATCCAGTGACCGGCGTCTCAACGTGGCTTTGAAAGAAATGCAACGCGATGTACTTAACGCAAGTTAGGAATGGACCAGTCAGTTCCAACTGAAGAAAGTAAAAAGACTACTCCGACCGTGCTGCTGCATGGCCTGCTGGACCTCGGCCCAAATTGGCGAGTTCGTCGTCACTGGCCGAGGTCTTGGGCGATCATTTTGCAGTTTTTGGCACTCGTCACGACACCCACGAACTCTCCAGAAGAGAGACCAAACACTGGTCCTCCCGACCTCATCGAGGGCTTCTGCGTCTTGTTGTAGTCGTGGTAAGCTCCGATTGTGATCCAATCATCGGGGATGAAAGTGTTGGCGACGCTGTCGGTCGTCACAATTATACATGGTGACTCATCGGATGCGTACAGCCCGTAATCTATCAAGGCCACTGAGTCAGCACATTGCAAAGTCTCACTAGGCTGCAATTAGGGGGCGTCGACAACCCCTTGCAGCTTCAACAGCGACAGATCAAAGTCTTGAACATGTCCAGGTGTGTACTAAGGATTACACATCCCTTGTCGCTGTAGGTGACTCGACACTCTCCGAGCTCTTGAGCAGTTAGGAAGTAGCCGTCCGAAGGGATGAGGAACCCCGTACTCTCACTGGCGAAGTTGACTTTCACCAGACAAGGAGTCACAATTCCCGAATGTGCCGCACTTGGGCGTCGCGAGCAGCAAAAGAGATCATGTGAGCTCACGTATTTGCTGGTAGAGCTGCTTCACCAGCAAAAGGATGCTTCTGAAGCCGACAAGCAACTCGATCCTGGAAACGTTGGATAGATCGACATCTTCCCAAGCCGTTGGGGTCGTTTCGTTCTCATCTTCCATCGTCGGCAGCAAATTGAAAAGTGAGCACGATGAAAGGAACAGACTTGGGTTTGACGAAAGAAGACCCCAGTTGGCATTGAAACGCAGATTGAGACGACGGGGAGCACTGGGAACAATACTGCGGTTGTCATTTCGCCGGACGGCTTCATCCTCACGCCTTACCGTGTTCGTCAGAGTTTACCTTGGGCTACGGTGGATGGGCACTTGGTAACGAATTCTGGTCAAGACAAGGTTGCGATTGGGCACATCCAGGATTTTGTCCAGGAAGGTCTTTCCCTGTTGAAGGTGAAGCGAGACTTTAGTACTCACTTGCAGGCAGTCGAGGAACTGAGCAGCAGTGAGTCCGTCACGTTGGTTGGTGTGGGGTTGATGGCCTACGGTGGGCAAACGTTGCTGGACGTGTTGACATACTGCAAAAGACGGTGAAAGCTGAGGAAAATGTCCGCCATTCGAAGGAAATTGATCAACTTCTGACTGGTGCGCTAGTGCTTCCGACAGGTTTGTGGAGGGCGGCAGTGCTGGTCTCTTTGTGGGGGTCGTCACGAGCGTCAAGAGAGGAGCGTAGGCTCAGCAAGGCCTGGTCAGCTTTTGCCCGTTGACCGCAAGCTCCGAGATGTGGCGATCGATTAGGCAAGCGATGCAGCGCTTCCGCGACGTGAAGTCGGGGTGAGTCTAGTATATGTACTACTGGTACTGGACGAGAGGCTCAAGTTGACGTCGTTTTTCCAGCACGGAATGGATCCGAAATGTTTTGTATGAGCCTGACGCATAAAGAGATCTAGGAAAAAGTAATAGAATGTGCGTATTGCAAAGGAACACTACGTGTTACGTTGTTCAAGCTGCTTATTAATTCAGTACATGTAACGTGATCGTAGCTCTGAGTGCAGCGGGGCCGCCTCCGTCTTCCTATCAAGTTGCAGCAGGTTGATAGGAAGACGGCAACCACTCAACGCCCTTTAGGCGTTTCTGCTTGATTTGCCTTCAGTTTTGGGGTCCACACAAGCTGAACCCCGAACCGCGCGAATGTGATGAGGCAGTCGTCGACTGGCCAGCTCAAGGTAAGCTGCCACCACGTGCCAAAATGGACAGTTGTTGGCACATCATACACTGGTTGGTGGGGGCTGTGGCTTTTTCTGCTTGGTGCGCTATGCGTCGACGACGTCACCGCTCGAGATTGAAGTAGACATAGATGCTTCAACTAGTCAGCACAAATGCTGCTTGGTGCGCGAAACGCAATGGGAATAGGACGCCAAGGAATTTGCATGTGGTCACCAAGCGCGAAGCCGTCGTCCTTGATTACATGTATGAACCCGTCAGTATTCGCGAATGAGGGCGGACAGCGCAACCTGGAGCTGTCGATGTCGAGGGGCGATTCGCAAACGGCTTTTCGCCTGCAACTTGAACGTGCGTTAAACCAGCGAGAAATGCAAGCACCTGTTGCGTCCGGATCGGCAGCACCAGGAGCGCAAGGGAGAACTGCAATTCGCACTGCAACAAGAAGGAAGTGGTGCAAAATGGCGTTGTGCTTTAGCGAATAAATACGTCAAACTACTTCGTGTACATGCAAAAAGCGACGGATAAATAACCTGCAACTGTCTTACTTCTTTATCTTGCCGCCGTGGCTCCAGCAGTAGCCGCCCGACTTGGGGCCTTTGTTGCAGCCGTCGAGTTTGCACAGGCGCTTGCCTCCGTGGCTCCAGCAGACGCCATTTTTGCGCGACGCATTGAGGCAGCCCTCCACAGTGCAGCGCTTGCCTCCGCCGTGGCTGATGCACAGTCCGAGGCTCACTGCGTGTTTCGCGCAACTCTCTTCGGAGCAGCGCAACCCGCCGCCGTGTGCGATGCAAAAGCCGCCAGCTTTTGCGCGTTTGTTGCACTCGGCCATGCCGCAAAGTTTTGCAGTGCTGGTGCGTTTGGTCTTGACTTCTGTCATTTTGCACGTCAGCTGCTGCTCGGCCAATTGGCTCACCGCAGCGTCGGCCAGGAGACTGTTGAGTTCTTGGCGGGGCGAAGTGTTTTGCAGCTGCTTGTACAGGTCCATGCAATGCTTTTGCACGGGGCTGAGACTCTCGTCGCGGTTGATGAGGACGCCGATGGACGGCAGGCGCGCGAGGTTTTTCTCCTTGAGCGGAGACACTTGGGCACTGAGCACGTCACTCATGCCTACGGGGCGTGGCGAGTTGTTCATGGCGAAGAGACTGGGCAGTCGCACGAGACTGGTTTTGGCGGGGTTCGGCTGCTGCCACAGGTCGTCCATTGGCGCGAGGATGGTTTCCATTGTTTTGCGCTTGGTGCGAATTTGCAAATGGCGAAGTGAGGCGTTGCACGTCTTCGGACGCAGATTTTGAAGTGCGGCTCAGCACCAGCAGACCTCGCCGACTGTCGCGCTGTGGTGCAGAGACGCGGCGCGTTGATCACCGCGCCCGGTCTCTTTTGTAAGTTCAACCTTGCGGCGCCACCAAGCGGAAAAGGAACCGCCGACACGATTCGCAAAACACGGTGGGGTGGCTAAAAGCCGGCGCAATTTGCTGAGCACGGCTGGGTTGCACTGCAACTTGCAGTGGCCATGCGGAGTGCCATGAGCCAACGCAAGCTCTATTTACATGTGCAGTAGGTTTGCTTTGCTGCACCAAGGTGTCGTTGGTGGCTACTCGAGGCGGACCGCATCGCACCTGTTTCTGTTAAAATGTGGTCCGCACGGCGGAATTTGCCGGAATTTGTGGTGGTCCCGACTCGCGTCTCTATTTGCGGCGACTTCTTTTTCAGCGTTGAAGTTGCAGTGTTCGTTGCGAATGCAATGGTAGGACAGAGATATGTGCACACAAGTCGCGACCAGCGCTGCTACATGCTAAAACGGTCTGCAAAGTTTGTTGCTTTCAAGCCCAAAATACAACGTTGAAGCGCGACTACAGGTGTCCTCGACGACGGTGTCATCCGTCGTACCCGTCAACACCAGCGTAACACAGCCGTCGATAATGAAGCCCGGGCGAGTCTCTGCGACCAACTTCGAAGTTCAACGTGCTAATGTCATGGCTTCTGGCTTCCTGAAATGTGCCAACATAGCGATCGCTGGACATGAATGTTCCGGCGCAAGCACTGCGACTCGATTGCTCCGAGCAATTTGCGGCTCGAGCCCGAAAGCTTCTCACCGTTCTGATACAAATGAGGCTACGTTGTCTTTGCTTCGTCCAAACGCAAGGACTTCAAGGTCGCGGCCTAAAATTACCGCCGATGTGTTTACCGAGCCATGAATTAGCAAAATTTGGTCAAACTTAGCGAAACCAGAGACGGTTGTCTCCGCTTGAAGTGCCTGATGGAAAGGCGCCATGTGCGCGCGAACGCCTTCCGCCTTGCAGGCTGATAACGGCCGCTTTCTGCATGCCAACGCGCTTTCTCGCACGGGATTTCCGAAGGTGGCGAGAATTGCTGCTTGCACTTCTGCTTGGCGAGCTGTGACGCGGCCGACGCGACAGTCGCCGAACGCGGGCATCTGGTTTCCTTTGTTCAACGAGCGCGTCGTGCGCTCGTGGCCACTCGATTCGGTCATCCAAGCAGCATTCGTCAAAAATTGCCCGCAGACTTGCCCGATGGGGAGCTCAACTGCAATTGACCGCAATCAGCACGACGAGGGGGCTTGCAGCTTGAGCCATTGATCGCAGCCATAGCAGCAGAGCTCACCTCAATCGATGCACAGCTCACATACACCATGCCCTTGCGTTTCATTAAAGCAAAAGTTCGGGTGTACCTAGGCAAAGGTTGCTGTTGCAGTGGTTGCGCTGACAGTAGACCTTCCGGCGCGATTGTCGACGCCTCGCTTGATGGTGCTAACGTTAGTTTCGCTTGATGGCGCTAGACTTGCTTCTCCGTTGGAACACTGGGGCGTGTCTGGTCGTAGCGGAAGCAGCGCTGCTGCCCAACGTCCGCGTCGAAGCCAACAGTGAAACTATAGCCGATAGCGCCGTCAGCGTCCGTGTGGTCTAGAGTCTACAACTATAAGCTACTCGCACTTTACTACCAGTCACTGAAGGACATGCAATGCTGCATACTTTTATGCAATGCATCCAGAGCACGGAATTTCCACCAAATCCAATTCGTACTTAAACAGAAACGTATCTTTTCAAGATCACCAGTCGCCATTTTGACAAGCATGAGACGTCGCAAAGATCATCGCGCCACCATCTTTGCCGTTCCTGACGCTGCAGCAACCAACCTGATCCATAAACCTATCAGCAATTCCACCAATTATGATCTGTCAACTAGCGATGCAGCCATCATGGCCATCCTTGCATCGGGCACCTTGCTGGGTTACACGTTGACGCTGTACCCTTCCATCGCTGGGGGCGACAGTGGGGAACTCGTAGCCGAATCCTGTCACTTGGGTGTGTCGCACCCCCAGGTTACCCTCTTTTCAATATGGTGGTTCATCTATTCACCAAGTACTTGCCTTTCGGGGATACCCCAGCGTGGAGAGCAAATTTCTTCTCTGCCGGTGAGTTAGTTGACAAAATTTGCGTTGTGCTTGCTGCCTAACGCGATAATTTTGTATTTTTGCTGCAGTGTGTGACACAGTAGCGGTGGTGTTCATCTATCAGAATTTGTTGCAGTGGATGGCACCAACCGCGTGGAGAGGACGACGAGTTGCAGCTTTCACCGCCTCTGTACGTCACCTTTGGAGAATTTCCAGTGTTGCAGAAAATGTGGACTCATTTTAATAATGTTGTTTTATCGATGTTAGGCTCTGTTTGGATTTTCACCGCTCATCTGGACGTACGCAGTGGGGGCCGAAGTGTTCGCGCTAAATAACGCGTTTGCATCGTTGTTGATGTACTTGCTGCTACGATACATGCGTCGTCAAGATCTGAAATCGGCATTGGTGGGAGCTTTTGTGTGTGGTTTGGCGATGTGCAACCAACACACCATCGTGCTGTTCGAGTTACCGATCATTGTGTGGGTTTTGTGGACCAGAAGGCGTACGCTGTGGTGGAAAGAGTTGATGCAGTTCACCGCAGCGTTCGTGCTGGGGTTGACGCCGTACATTTACATGCCTATCACAACAATCTGGAACCCGCAGCTGGGGTCGTGGGGTGATGTCACGACGCTATCAGGTTTGATACACCACATTCGCCGAGCAGACTACGGTACGTTCCGGTTGTATGCGAGCAATGAGGCTAACGAGGATTTGTGGACGCGTCTGCATCTCTACGGCATTGATTTATCGAATCGAGAAATTCCATTCCAGCTCGCGTTCCCGGTTGCTGCTCTGGGGATATCCCAAACTCTGCGAAATAGTACTGGCATGAACCGCCAAGTGGGGTGGTTCACGATGATGATGTACACATTTTATATGGTGGTGTTCCATTCATTGGCCAATCTTCCGATCAGCGAAGGGCTCATTTACGGCGTTCAAATGCGCTTCTGGCAGCAACCAAATGTCGTCGTATTTTCATGGCTCGGCATTGGTATGGGATACATCCTCGATTTAGTCGGGCGAACTGGTGTCAACAATTTGCTGAAGTCTGCTCTGTCAGTACTCTGTCAAGTCGGTTGTTTATCCCTTATAGCCGCTCAGATCTGGCGGTGGCATGAGCTCTGCAACCAGAGTCAAGCGTTCTACATCCGTAACTACGCTCAGGCTCTTCTCGACCCGCTTCCTGAAAACGCAGTGCTTTTCGTTAATTTTGATTTACAGTGGACTTCGCTTCGATACCTGCAGCGTTGCGAGCTCAGACGCCCAGATGTGACGCTTCTCAACCTTTCGATGATGACCTACAAGTGGTTTACCACTAAGCATGATCACTACCCCAACCTGAAGTTTCCGGGGTCCAGACTTGTCCAATTTGGATCTGTGGTAAGTATGCATTTATCCTTGCGGTGTTAGTTGTCATGTTTAAGTTCTCGGTTTTCTGCTGATGACTCAGGGCGATGGCTTTACCATGGCTCGTCTTTTGGACTCAATCTTATCGAGGCAAAGTCGTCCAGGAAGCGACAACGATTTTTCATCGGTGGGAAACTAAGCTACAACGACCAGGATTTCAACGAGAAGTATACATTGGATCCGTTTGGACTCCTAGATGAGTTTCGAAGCCAGTCAACGCCGTCGCCATCTCTTAAAAAATGGTATTCGTCCCAGCAAATAGTCAAGAAGATGGTGAGCGAGCGCTTGCCAACACTCCCGCCTGATAAACTCTACAACGATGAAACATGGGAATGGACCATCGTAAGTACAGCTAGCTGTACAAGGATTGTTTTGTGGTGTAGTCTCTAACATTTTTGTTGTTGTTTTAGGCTCGTGACCATGGGATGAAGCAGCTCAACTGGGCCACGTACTTGCTAGAGAGAACGATCGCCGAAGACCCTGAAAATTTGTCCCTGTTAAGCGAAGCTGCCAAGCCTATGGAGGCGTCCTATCAATTCGAGCCTCCTCAATTTTGGAACCCAACTTCAAATTTGAAGAACTTAGGTCTCGCGTACGCACAAATGGTGAAGTCTAGCCAAGAGTTTGGCTCCTCAGCTGACACATTCTTCAACGAGGTCGTCGGCGCTGGCGTGGAGGACTCGACAAGGTACCGTTTACAGCATTTTTATATTCAAGTAGCTTTCGATGACATGTGGTAACCGTGGTTTTGTTGTGCAGATTTAAGGAGCGCGCATCAGCTCGAATGTTGGAAGTTTGGAACGCATGGCTGAGTGTACCGGAGGCAAAACAGGACCCGGGGTACAAGGCAATCAAAAGTGTCGTTCGCAAATTTGTCCCCTCAACCGAAGAAATACCGTCGAAGCAAAACCAACGCCGTAGGAAGAAAAGAGCGAAAAAGTCTGCTACGAGGAAAAATAGCAAAAAGTAGTAGACAGCGAAATTCTAACACGAATAAGCACCATTCGTAATTAGATTTCCACCTAATTACTGGTACAGCTTGATCAATTCGTCCGAAACTGCAGACGGAGTCAGGACACCCAAGTCTGTGAACATGAGCGCGATGTATCCAGGTGGGGTGTAGTCGAAGAAGGGGCTGGCAAATGACACGTTCTTCATGGTCTCATCCGTGGGCTGACCACCTGCGATATCACCAGAGATAGCCGCCATTTGCTTCTGCGGGACATCTCGCTGCGTCAGCGGGTACAGTCGCGCAAACTTGTAGCTCTCGGCCGCCACGTAAAATTGCTTGTTCATGGCTTGAGCGATTACTGCAGTTGAGTACGTGCCGATCTGCAAAACAACAACAAAAACTGGATTAGCGTTTCAACAACTTCAAAAATAAAAAATATCCGTACCGAGTTGACGATCCCGCCGTTCTCAACGACACCTTCAGCCCCGACAATCACAATATCCACCTGCTCCATGTAGTACGCCACGGCCGAGTCCAGAATGACCGTGGTGGGGATCCCCACCTCGGCTAGCTCCTCTGCAGTCCCCACTCTTAAATATCACGTTAGCAACAAAAATATAAAAACAAATCCAAATGTCACCTACCCGGACGCACTGCTCCGTCCTTCCGTCACAAAGACAGAGAAATTCTTGGTCTTGGCCGCTTCGCGCAGCAACGCGATGACGACGCGGGACTTGCCGTGCGTCAAGACTTTCTACAGTTATTATTACCACACCCACAATGAGACGCCAGATTCCAAAGGCAACTTCAACCTTCTGTGATGCCAACCATTCCGTCACGGATGAAATTGTGGCCCACGTCACTGATGCGCTGGCGACTGGACAGAGACGTCTCGGCGAAGAGTTTGCCGCGGTCGATCAGCTGCGAGCGACAGAGATCGAAGTCGTCAAACTCCAGGAAGCAGCGTGTCACATAGCGAAGGAACAACTGGCAGCCGGCCGTCGTGGCGATGGAATTGTGGAAGCGCGAGGCCGGCGCCTTGTCGTCGTCGGCCTGGAAGGCGCGCAGCTGCTGGGCCGCCTCCTGCAGCTCGCCCTCCATCTGCATCATGGTGCTGGCCTCGCTGCGGAGGATCACGCCCGTGAGCGCCTTGATCACGGCCACCGCCACGGCCACGTCCGTGTCCTCGAGAAACTGCAGGAAATCCGCCACTACTTGAGGCTCCATTTGGGTCAATTTTCTCACCTTTGGGCCAGTCAAAAGTGGCGTAAAGTATGTGGTGTGGCGGACATCAGATGAATAACGAGTACTGTGGATGCACGGTTTTGTGCCAATAAACTGAAGGTTGCACTACGGTACCGGTAGATATTATACGGTAATAGACTTTGCTATGGCACTTGAAGTCGCATTGGTCTTCATGGGTCTGTAGAGAATTATCCTCACCTTGGATGATACCAGGTCGTTCTTTGAATTTCAATTATCCAATGCATTATCAAGAGTCTTTTGAGAATTGACTTTACCATTCCAGATCTTTGATTTATTTTGTTATGCTGTGGATGATAAGACTTGCCTCCACCCATTGATGGTACGAGGTTTTACCCATGGATGTTACCAGATCCTTATATTAATTCTTGTTGACCAGAGTTCACTCGCACGACCATTTTCAAAACGGCTTCAAACAGCACTAGTCCTGCCATCAACTGTTGAAAAATATGTCCAAGACATTTTCCATCACCTTGATGGTCTTCGCTGCAGTGCTATCGACCACCTTCGCTGTTGAGCAATCGGCCAAGGGAACGCTCGTTATTGGGCCCTCGCAACACCTTGCCGAGAGCACGATCTGCCTCAATGGACAATCAACTTGCCACGGTTTACGGAAGCTCGAGAAAGAGGAGGAGGAGGAAATGATGCGCGGTCTGGAACAGAGCAGTGGCAGTGGGGCTCTCACGTCAGTCAACGAGACCTCGGAAGGCCACGAGTTTGTCTGCTTCGGCATGTGTTGCTCACGCTGCTACGGCTACATACGGCGTCGACTGGAGGACGTCTTGGACGAGCACCGCCGTCTGGAAGTGACGGATGACAGTGAACTCAAGGCGATTGAGTGTTTCACCCAGCAGTCGACTCTGATCTGCAACTGAGATCAACGAAACCTAATATCTGGAGAATGGGATCATCCCAGAACTTTGTTTTTCCGGGAGTCATCGTGCCTGAAATGTAGTTGCTGGCACCTGTAGTGTTGTTTTTACCCAAGTTAAGAAGTACTTCGAAGTAGAAGTAATAACTTACCGTGGTATTTTATCATTGTCAACTAATTTCTGAGGTTATTTTAGGCTATATTTGGCAGCGAAAATAGGAGCGAGCAAACACGCCTTACAATAACAAAGTGGCTGGATTGCATATGTTTTTCGTCCAATTTCATGCCTGTGTTAATTTATTGTGGACCACAATAAATTAACACAGGCACAATTTGTGGTTGGGTCAATATAGAATTGGGATGGAGTTTAGGATCACCGTTGGCGTTGCTCTGAGTACCGGTATTTATACTTCATGATTATATTTGCTGATTCATAACCTTAGGCATGGATTTATCACTTACGTTCGACTGGGAAAAGGTTTTGAGAACAGATAATAAGTCGTAACACTTTCACAGGGAGCGGCAAGTCTCAAAATCATGTATTGTGCGTTCTGTTCAAAATTTCCGAAGTCGGTTCTTTGAATGAACCGACAGAGAACAGACCCAACTTTTGCAACAGCATATTTTATTCAATTTGCCAAGTTCTTTATGTGGCCGACATCATTCACAGCCAGCTCAAACGAGAGGAAGCAACGAGAGAAGCATGGCCGACGAAAGCGAAGAGGGCGGACATACTGCAGCATCAGCTAGCCAACAAGACATCGCTTCCACGTCTCATGTATCACCGTTGAAGGCTCGACCACCAGCGCTCAATCGAGGGTCGCCACTTTCGGTTTCGCACTCAAATGTGCGTGTGTCACCATATCCACTACGGCTAAGGACCCCACCTCAATCTACGCCACCTTCTGAACCTTCTGAGCGTCAGCGAGTCCGTGTTTCATTGGACACTATACCGGCGGGAGATCAGCACCGACTACGACTAAATGCCCATCCTATCGTTAAGAATACCGTCGGACAGCGAGACGCTTCCGGAAACGTACTGGAAGACGTTGCTGCTAATAGCGCAACATTTGGTGCACAGCCACTGTTGATGCGGGAGTGAAAACCTTCTACCGGTGCTTGTGTGAGACCGTTGGTAGGTGCCAGTCTCCTCATAAGTGTTAATTCTATTTCCAATTGTCTTGACCGACTTGTGGTAGATGTGAGAGAGCACTACACGCGAACACCCGAGACAGTAAAAACCGTAGAGGCAATGGAAGACAGTGTTAGGATGAACATGCTGCCTCGTGACTACCTCTTCCTTATTGTGCGGCAAACGTTAAGATATTAGACCTGCAGCTACATTATCCACAACAAAACCACCAATACGACATCGTCTGAGTAAGTGATAATGATCACTAGGTGTAAGGTATACATACCGCACGAGATCTCCCGTCAAATTAGTGCAAACCGCCACGTTATGCTGCCACCAACGTAGACGTCGCAGGCAAACGTCTCACTGCTACTGCTCACGCAGGTGTCACTGCTGGAGGTGTCGCGGGCGGAGGTCTCTCTGCAAGTGCTGCTCACGCCGGCGTCGCTGGTGGTGGTCTCACCGCTACTGCCTCTTGCGGAGTTAACTCTCGCGGCGGCCTTGGTCCTGCTTCCGCGACGCTTGTGGCGGTCTTGGAGCTGCCGCGACTCTTGCTGCCCTGCAGACTAATGGCTGCCACATCGAGAGAAAACAGTTTTGACCAATCAGAGCAAAACGTCTATTCGTTGGCGATTTAACTGAAAGCCCAACATCGGCAAATTTAGACGGGATTCACAATACTTCAAGTAATTCAAAAGAAAGCATCTGTCGAAAATTTGAGCTGGTAACGTGCGGTAGATTATTCAGTCGGATCCGACATTTACAAGCTCGCGGTGGGGAGTAATAAACGAAAACATACGTACGTACGTGCTATTAAAGACACTTACGCGGCGACCTTACGTTTTTTGCGAGCTGCGCGCAGGTTGGCTTCTGCTTCTTTCTGAGCCTTATCATTCTGGTTGTCGTCCTGGTCATCATCCTCGTCCAGCAAGTCCATCTTCAGTTCCTGGCGGTTGCCCAAGGTTAACGCCACGTACACCTTGACACGCACGCGGTCGAAGACCTGCAGTTTGCGGCTGTCCTTCTGTACCAATGTAAGGGTATGGTGATCGCCATCAAACCGCACAACGTCCTCATCGTCCTGTTCATCCTTGTCACACAGGAAAATCATGCCTTCGATACCAAAGCGGGGCAGCAACACACCAACACCGTTGTTCTTGACCTTCGTGATAACAGCGTCGGTACGAGTGGGGTATTGCTGGAAGTATAGCACAGTGTGAAGTGTCACTGACGCTCGGCCAGCGAGCTGAGCTGCGTGGTGACGCCGGTTAAGCTGGTCACTGATGTCGTTCAGGTGTGACTTGTTCTCGAGGTACCCTGGAAGCGGAGCCACGCCGATAGCAGCAGCCAACAGGCGGTGCACCACCACATCGGCATAGCGTCGGATAGGCGACGTGAAGTGAGTGTAGATTGGGGCTGCCAGCCCGTAGTGGTGGAACTCTGGGGGCGCGATTTCACCTGAGCTGAAATAGCTAGCCGGCATCATGCAGCGCGTAGTCATGATGCGTAGCAGCTTGTTAAAGTACGGGTTCGCCTTGTTGCCCTGTTTCCGCTTGCCCTTATTACCGCCCTTAGCTTCCTCTTGCGCCAGCAAATCAGCAGCATCCAGCGAGTCTTGAAGCTGTTTCGACGTGTCCACGTGAAGTTCAACACCCACAGCCTTCGCCTGACTGCAAAGGAGGTCAAATTGGCGCTTCGAAGGTGCCGGATGCCGACGGAGCATGGAGAACGTTGGGAAGTGACGCACAATCTTCTTGGCAACAGTGATGTTGGCCAACAGCATAAACTCTTCAACGAGTGCGTTGGTATCACGCAAGGTGTACATCTGCACATCAAGCGGGTTCTGCGTCTCCGTGTCCAACACAAAACGCACTTCCGGGAAGCCAGCGTCAAAGCTCCAGCTTCAATGCGCTTGGCACGCAGCCGCGTAGCAATCACGTTAAGCGTCTTGATGCCACTTCCCAACAATTGCCGGCGCTCGAATTCCTTATCACTTTCACCCTTCTTCTTCTTAGGCTTATCGTCTTGGCCGTATACACCACCGGCGTCCGGATCGTCCAAAAACTCTTGCGCTTGCTGGTACGACAGCGAAGCCACAGAGCGGATGAGACTTTTGCAGAAGTCCACATCAACAACTTGCACTTCGTTATTGCCGACAAGCTTGAGCTCCCAAAGCACACTAAAGGCAAAGTGATCTTCCACATCCGTCAGCGAACAAAGCTTGGTCGTCAACAGACCCGGCAGCATATCAAGACGGCGGTCCACAAGGTACGTCGAAGTGCCTCGATCGGCGGCCTCTTCGTCGAGAGGACTTCCTGGTGCGACAAAGTGCGTCACGTCGGCAATGTGCACACCCACCTGCAAGTTTCCATTAGGCAGCAGCTTGGCGTGGAGCGCGTCATCAATATCCTTACAGTTGGGCGGGTCGATACTCATGACTGGCAAGTCACGCAAATCGCGACGCCCCGTTGAGTTCTCTGCCGTGATCTTCCAGTCCTCCGCTGGCAAGCAACGCATTACTTCGTCACTAAACTGGTCGCACGGAATATCGTGCTCGATCAGCAGCACATTTGTCTCTGTCTCCTTGTCACCAATGACACCCAGTGTGCGAACGTAGTGGCCCAGAGGGAACTTGCTGTCCGCTGGCCATGAATCAATTGCCACCAGAATTCGCTTGTCCATAAGCGTCTCCTGCTGACGCGTCTTAATCTTGATCTTTGGGACCTTCCTGTCCACGGGCACCACGAGGCAACTACCAGAGGCACTGAACGTTGCACCGTCGCGTGGAGGCTCAAGAGATCCGCAAAACTTGCGCCAGTTGCGCTGAATAATGCCCACAACGCGACCAGCAGGCTTGGCGTGCTGAGACGCATCGCTCTGGACAAGCGCCACCTGCTCCAGCGACACGGTGGGTTCCGCTACGCCAACAGGTTCGGGCTGGGCCACATCTTCTTTGTCATCGTCAGCCACCACGGCCGCCTCGGCCGCAGCCGTTCCATTCGTCGCAAACGAGTCGGACGGCTTCTTCCACTGCTCCTTCGGCAGTAGCTGAATCGCCACTAAATCGCCATCAATCGCGCGGTTAATGTGTTCGCGGCCTTGCAGCAAAACAGGGATCTTGACGCCATTTGCGCCGTGAATTAGTACGTGACACTCCAACCAGTGGTCTCTGTTGCAGCGAATCGTTCCCTTGAAGAACCGCTTGTTCTTGATACCTGCCAGCAGCTCCGCGGCCGACAAATGTTCCGGGTACAGCATCTTCTTGCTGTGACGTCCGGCCGAGCTGCTCACACCTTCGGCCGCAATTTCCTTCTCCTCCGCGGCCGACGCCGACAGCAGATCCTGCAGCTCCGGGAACTGGGCAGCCAAAGGTTTCACAAAGTCCGCAATGGTCTGTCCACCTACGACACCAAACTTCTCTGCGTGCTGCAAGTCCTCGGCGTCGTTGGCCAGGAACAAAACCTTGACGTCCTGACGTTGCAGCTGCTTCAGGTGCTCCGCGTACCATTTCCAGGCAGTGACCACGGCGCGTTCGTTGCGTGCGTCCTCTGACTCGATGGACGTTTTGTCCTCCAAAGTGTCCTCCTGGTATCCTCGAGGCAATAATTGTTTCTTCTGTACATAACACGAGCGGTGATGCTCATTGGCGAACACGACGAAACGCCGATCGCCATTCATGAGCAGCGCGCGTAATCGGTTGTACACTCCCAGGTCCTGCCGTTTCACAAACTCCCAGACTGTCTCGAGCACGAGGACGTCGGCGAACACCTGTTGTCCGCCAGTGTCCACCTTGGTTTTTTCTTAGTGGAGAACTCCAAAACGTCCATCTGCAGCAGGAACGTCTTCATGGACGGTAATAAGTATACCCCGTCGCGTGGTGTGTCCGCCAGTAGTGTCTTGGTCGTCCCCAGCACGTGCGTCGCCGCCGACGCGTCATCCTCGGCGCTGCACAGCGAGCAACTGGGCAGCGAGCAGCTCAGATCGTCTCGCAGGTACCTCTCACGCACTTTACGCACGATGCGGCCGCGCCTCGTGGCCACGTTCACCTCGTCCAAACACCAGGTCGGTGGTGTATCAACAGTCTCCATTGCGAATGAGCTAATGGGCGGTTGGCTGGCAGAATGAATGGATTTCAGCCAATGAAAAGGAAGATAGAGGGATTTGCAGCCAATGGCGAGACATGGCTACAGTTTTGTGGCCGCCACTTCTTGCACTACACGCAGTACCGACTCTATAATATGCAGCTTACATATTATGAAGGCTGTTTTTGCAGATCTGTTTCCGAACGAGTCACTACACGTATGCATGTCCGAACCCACCTGAGGACCAGAAATCATCGCCGAGACTCACGAAAGTGGCCAGCTCTCTTTGCATCTTGATTATCTCTGTCGGAGTCGTAACGTTTGCGCTGGTCCCATTGCCACTTGAATCAACTCGGAGCCATGTGCCTTCGTCAAGTCCAGTGCCCGCTGTATTACCACTGCGCCTTTAAGTCGTGGGTGGCAAAAGTGCTCGAAGAGACGATTAATTGGGCTTGAACTTGGTCGGGTCACTCCCGAACTCACCCTCTCGAGAGCACCCAGCTTTTGCTAACCTCATTGTTGAATATGAGCGGGACCGAGAATACGAGAGAACGCATTGTCATGGCGTTCGTGCTAAACGCTGCTGCTGCTCTCGCCACAGTGCTGGGTGGACTGATCATTTGCAGTCACCGCACCTTACGACTAGCCACCCCGATGGCCTTGGCCACGACACTCAGCATCTCGGGTGGAGTCACCGTCTTCCTATCGCTCGTGATCAGCTTTGGATTCTCTGTGCTTGAGTTCGCCCAAGCCTTCAAGCCCGACGTAGAGAACACCGAGACACGCGAGGGTCAGGCTTGGCTGGCCTCGACGACCTGCCTGGGGTTGGGATCATGATCGTCTACGCGGTGGACTTCGTAGTGCAGAAGCTCACACCAGGAGTCAACCCGGAAACACCCAAGCAGGTAGTCAACAACAGCGAGATGAGAGGGTCCATCCGAGCCAGTCTTCAAGACAGTGTGCTGTTAGAATCGCCACGAGAGCAGGGGTTCGTTAGGATGGACGAGGTCGCCAAGGAGAAGTTGCAGCGAATGGGCATCCTCAGTGGAATCGCCATCGCACTACACAATATTCCGTCGGGAATCGCCACTTTCACGGCTGGAATTGAAGACCCGGCCATCGGTTTATCCATGGCCATTGAGTCGGACTCCACAATATCGCTGAGGAGTTGCCGTCGCAGCACCAGTGTACTTTGCCACAGGCAGCAAGTGGAAAGGTATCATGTGGTGTTTGGTAGCTGCAATTGCCGAGCATGTCGGAGCTTTCATCGCTCTTGCCATCATTGGCAAAGAGGGACACGACTTTGCCCAGGCAACACTGTATGGCATCGTCGCCGGGATGATGGCTACAATAACGATGAAGGAGATTTTCCCCACCGCCTACACGTACGCAAACGGCCGCATCCATCTCGTCTCCAATGGTGGACTCGTGGGTATGATCCTCATGGCCTTGAGTCTCTCTTTATTCAAACACATGGGGTATAGTCAAGCTGGAAGTCGAGTAGAACAGCAAGAGGAGACTTTGTAGCGTAACAAAATACGAATACTATTTGAACACGGCAGTGCAACCATGACTTGCAAAATGGCTGTTTTTCACTTGAGTTTTTTAGCCAACAAAACGATTTCAAATTTGAATTTTCGCGGTTCAAAGCAGAAAATACGCGACGAGGCGTCTTCTCCACGGGTGTGTAGCTCCCCATCAAGGCTCCGTCGATCCCGCCAACAGGCATGCGATCTCCCACGAAGCTCCGCACTCCGACCAAGTTGGTGCGACCTCAAAAGACCAACTGGGCAGTGAGAGCGAAGGACGTGAAGAAAAGGTTACTCGGCGACGGAGAAGGTCCGTCATTGAGCGGTTTGCCGCCCCCAAGCGCGTGAAATTCAGCCATTCGCAGCCTCCGAAGCAGACGAAGACGCAGGCGGCCAGTGATGAAATTCCTGGCCCTGAAGACGCTGTAGAAGCCAAGGAAGGCGAGGGTTACGCGGGGTACAGTGTGAAGCGCCAGCTGAAGAGGGGTTACACCGTCGAGTTCACGTTGCTCGGGCGCTAGAAGAAGACCTACTACGGGATAACGCCAGGATGAGGCTCAAGGCTCTGAGTCTGAGGGACGAGGTGGACCTTTACTACGGAATGCTGGCCAGGATTGAGTTCGTGGCGGCTCAGCAGAGACCAGGACAGATTACGCAGCAGTTGCAACGCATTATTAGCGCTTCCAAGCCTGTGGACGAGTCCGTGGCTGTGGAAAAAGAGAGCTGAAGTAGGCTACTTGGTGTAGGTGGCCACGGAGAGGCCGTCGTGGAGCCAGCTGAGCAAGTCGAGAGGGACCTTGTGCAGAACGGGCTGGAGCTGGGGATGTTCGTCGAGATAGGAGAGATACTCAGGAGCTCCAGGAATCAGCACGTTATCGGCAATGAGCAATGAGCCCGGGTTCAGCGTCCCACTGGCGAGGATCTTGGTGGCGTCTGGAACGTACAGACTCTTGTCGTGGTCGATGAAGTAGATCTGCAAGATTAAAAAAATTAGTGAGTTGGGGATCGCCAGGAGAAGAGTGGACATAATACAGTGCACGGACATCGACAGTCTTGTCCTGCAGGAGATGAAGCTGCTCCGAGAATGCGCCTTCGATGATCGTGACCTGGTCATCCAGCCCGGCGAAGGAGACCATCTACATTCAAGGAAAGACTCAGCAAAAGGGATTTGTTGATAGTGTGATAGTGCAATTGATGACATACCTGACGCACACGGGCTGCGAACCCGGAGAGTACTCAAATGAGTAGTAGTGGGATTCAATGCCAGCCGCTTTCGCTGCATCACGTTGGGCGCTGGCGAAGCGCACCGTGCTGTAACCCGTATAAGCTCCTATCTCTGCCATGACGTGCGGCTTCTTCTGGCGGATTTCGGCGTCCACGATAGCACCTTTGTCTGCGCCGACATTCATCATCGTGTTGCTTGCTGCGAACGTGTCGATGGCCGCAATGACAGAAGCTGGGTCGTTTCGGGTGGCGTTCTGCTTGACGAATTCCAGACATGCAACAGAGCTGTGGGTTGGAGATGCACCAGCTTCGGTCAGATAATGGTCATTCGAAGGTGCAAATTGGATGATCAGGGACGTACTTGCGTTGGAGCTTTCCGCTCAACAGAGGAGCGATGACTTTGGTGACACTCGACGTGACGGATTCGAGTAACGAAAAACTGCTCATAGCGGACGATTGAAGATGCAAATTGATAAATGAGGAGACACGGAGCAAACGAGCTGTCTGCTGTGGACCTTAAACACTTTAAGTCAATCCAATTTCACAAGTATCATGCGCATGCATTCTCAGTGCCGACTCAAAATCTTTCATTACAGTCTGCAGAGTTGCTTTTCATCAGCTCTGGACAACCTCTAACTGGGTAGATGAGCTCCTCAATCCTCTCGTCGACTCGTCGAGAATGTCACTGGACTTGTCCGACTTCGCGTTCTCAATTAACCCACACGCTTGATCTTGACCGGAGGTTCACCTCGGGCGTACTGGATAACTGTCATCAGGTAGTCAACAACGCGGAAGCGGATAACGAGGTTGAGGTGTTCCCACCAGTAGCCTAGCGATTCCCATACACCAATGCGCCCTCTACAGCAGAGGAAGAGTAGAACGCGGAATGTCCACCCACAGCATAATTTCCCATGATCGAGAACCTCTCTCTGTTTCAACATGGCAACATAGCCAAAATTAGTAACACGTACTGTACACGTAGATGTATTGGATGTAGGTAGAATCCGCACCTGGTGGTTCCTCCCAGGTCTTTGTTGAGAGACCGGATCATGTTGTTGGTCCGAAATACGAACAGCATGTCCCTCGGAAGCTGTTCCAGAAAGTCGGTGACCTGAAAATCACATTGTTAGTTGGTGTGTATCAACAGAAACGGAGTGCACGGTACGCACATTGGAGAAGCGCATATTCTGGAGGTCTTCGGAAAGTTTATTGCGGTCGGACTCACTCATCGCCGCATCCAGACGCCCCTTGTGGTTGATTGTACGGTACGTGAAGAGCAGAGGCAAATATTTTGCGAGTTCGCCAACATTCAGCCTTCTGCCACAGTCCTCAAGGAGAGCGCTGTCGCGCATGAGCATTGCTCGCCACAAATCGCAGTACGTTTTTCGAAAGTCACTGTCCAGCTCACGGTAGAGTCCATGATCAAGCAACACGAGCTGCTCTTTGCGCTTGGCCTGAGGGTCGGGGTTGCGGCGCACGAAGATGTTACCAGCGTGCGGGTCACAGTGAACGAACCCGTGGCAAAACATCATTTCGCTGAACACTTCACAAAGCGCACGTGCAACTTCAGGCGGGTCAAGACCAAGTTGTTTGATGGCATCAACGTGCGAGATCTTCGGTGCGGCGATGAACTCCATTGACATCATCCTCTTGGTACTCAGGTCGTCGTAGACGATAGGCACATGGACAGCAGTATTGTGCTTCAAGCAAGCAGCAATGCGCCGACTGTTGTGCTTCTCATTTTCGAAATCCAGCTGCACATGAACGCATGACAAGTTAGAGTGGCCGCCCAAAATCAAACAATTCACTGCAAAGACGTACTTCTGACAGCAGGCCGTGTTTGAACTCGGGAAACACCCACTGGATCTGGATATCTGGGAAAAAGTACTCGGTGAGCTGGAAGGCCCACTTGATGACTCGCATATCCGCGTTCATCTGGGACTCCAAGTGCGGGTACTGGACTTTCACTGCCAGTTCTCGCCCCTGTGGTCCACCGCGTGGTGCACCTGGGCCAGTGACGCCGACGCAATTGGCGTGTGGTCGAACTCCTTGAAAAAGTGCTGCCAGGGTCGCCCCATCTCCGTCTCCATCGTCTGCACGACCTTTTCGAAGGACACGGGCTTGGCCTGGTCCTGCAGCTGGGCCAGCGTCTCGGTACTCCTTGGGCAGTCCGTGGTTGCAGGTGGCCAGTTGCTGGCCCAACTTGGTGTAGATTCCTCCGTTCTGGAAGCACAAGTGGAGTAGGCGTAGGGCGATGCGTTGGTTGAGCTCCTGCAACTTGGGGCGATAGTCAGCGTCGTCTCTCTTGGTACCTTTGAAGTGCACACGGTAGTCCCAAACCACTTGACCCCCAGTGGCGAACACTCGTAGCGAACGGGACAGGACTTTGCTGGATAGAGACGACGAATTAGAGGATGCAGACTGCAGGACGACAAAGGACAGATTACGCGTTAGCTCCGTCCGCGGCGTAGGCACCACTGGAGAGCAGCGCGAGAGCTACGAGAGGCCGCCCCGAGCGGGACAGCAAGCGGGACGCCATGAAGTCGGAATTGTCGGAATGATTGTGGCCATAAGCTTCAAAACGTGAAAAAGGTTACCGGTACAGTAAAGGAACAGTACAGTAGTGTTTCTGGTAACCGTGGAACTCACCTCGTTTTTTACTTCTCTACATGTAGATTGCTGGAAAGTTACTTGTCGAGGAGTACGCAGCTGCTCCTTTTGCAACAGTACGCTTGGATTAACTCGTACTCACTCCAGCCTTGATTGCTTTAAAGACGAAGGACTCGCCTGACTAATGGCAGCGCGCCTACACCTTTGCGTGACCTCCGCCTGTTTTGTCTTTTGCCAGCCTTGTCGACTTCTTCAAAGTGATTTCCCCACTATCCACGCGCCCAGCAGTATTGACTTCTAGGCTTGCCCGTACGTTGTCGTAATTTCCTGCGTTGAAATGGTCTGCGTTAGTGGCGACGACATTTGCGATCGAGCTCCTGATAAATACATCTACTCTGGAGCCGATCGCGCTGGCTGCCGATTCCATGCGAAGTCGGCATTGAAGACAGACGCACAAGGTTGTAAGGACACTAATCGGAGATCTTGGGACCTGCGATCGGCCGTGGTGTCCCTCATGGGTATGACTTTAAGAACATTTTTGCGTATGTCAGGTGAGTTATTTCCTTTACTATGAGTGTTCTTAGGTGGAAAATTCCTTACCCCCAATCTGGGATAGGAAGTATATATAGGGTTAGCTAAGCTATACGTTGCTGGATTCGCTGGCCTTCATGGGATAGGTTGGGGCAAGGTTACGGGTGAACCAGAAGCTTCGGCGATTTCCCAGGGCATCACTGTTCGTGTTGATTCCTTGGTGTCGGAGGCAGATGTGGACAGACGGCCTTGAAGCGCCACGAGGCTGCTTTCCCATCATCGTCAGGCGGGACTCGCAGTGCAGAAGTGCGGAGAGCTGCCTCCTCGTTCCATCGGCCTGACTCCGATATCCCTCAGCCGCAGCATTCAACTTCTGCTACTAGCGCCATCATGCTAGGCCGCGTGCTGAAGGAGGTAAAACTGCCGTTCCCGGGCGATTTATTTCCGGAGATGGCCGTGTCCGCACAACTGGCCGAGGACTTCCCCCATACCGCCTCGCGATTGCTGCACCAGACGCTGGACGACGAGTCGTCCGTGACGCGGTTCCACTGGCCAGAAGCCAGACCAGTAGAAGCTCATCGGGGACCGCAACAGCCTGCAGCTCTACGAAGAACGAGGCTTCGCTAAGAGCAACGCCATCAAGTTGAACTTGATGGGCCAGATGACCGGCACCATCGAAGACGTGCTGCTGGGTCTCCACGCCACTACCAACGGGTGGATCAAGACGCAGCGCGCCATCATGCACAGTGACTATCTGGATGCAGCGGTGCTGCATGTGCTGGAGGAGGACCCGTACAGCGAAGTCGACACGGGCTTCTCCTACACGTTCGCGGGGATCAAGTGACTTGCCAGCGCCCCGGCGGATAAGTTGGTGCACAAACGGGATGCCAATGGGGACGACGTGGGATACCTCGTCATGCAATCGGTGAGGGTGGACGAGTGTCCCACGTTTGAACAGTAGGGCCTCACGAGGTCGACGGCCGCGGTGTGCTACATCTTCTGCACGCTCCCGAACAATCGTGTGGGCGTGTATATGAAGGGACAACATGCGGTTGGAGGCAAGTCGAGGAGCTGGAGCGCTGACTCGATCATGGCGGAGCTGTGGCTGGGGGTGGCGAGTGCGTTGGATTGTACCAAGGCCAAACGACTATCGAACAAGTGAGCGGCAAGGAGATGTTCACCACCAGCTCACCGTATGTGGCCTTTGTTGTTTTGCTGGGGTTGTACTTGATGCTTGATGCAGACCAAGTCTGCGCTTTAATAGGAGTAAACAGCAGCAGCTACAGATACCTGGATCTACAGTACCAGCGTCACCAAGTCCACCTGTGGTCATTCCAAACGACGCAGAACAAGATATGTCACTAGAACCAGCACCACATGACCAACCACGCGAACAGTACCGGTATGAGTCAAACAGGCGGTGGTTTTACGGAGAAGATGGGATGCTAAACGCAGTGGTCCATTGGGAGGACACTATCGAACCTGCAACCAACCTTTCGCCAGAGGATCTAACTGCGTTTCAACGACAACATCGTGAACAGTGACATCGCGAGCGAGACAGAAATCGTGCCACTTTGGGGATTAGTAAGACGAGGGTGCGTGCGCAAATCCGAAATCCAACACAAATTGAGGCTCGTCAGCACCTTCGTCCGCGCACCAGCGCCGCGTGCAGAGCAGCCAAACATCGCTCACACACCGGAATGCGTTGTCCTTAATTTTTAATACAGCACCCTCATGGTTTAATACAAGCATTGAAAGTGGCCAAGGCGTTCGCTTCGCAGCTCATCACGGGTCACATGCAGCTCTGTCCATGGCGGGGCAACCCTTCGCCCGAGGCATTCAGGACTGTGAGAATGAAGAAGTTGCTGGTCAGACTGACAAATACCTGACTTCATTTTGTCGTTACTTGCTGATGTTCGTATGCAGCATCCGATTGCGACAAAGCGTCAGGTGTACGAGACGTATATGGCTCGCCTGCAGACAACAGGCCAGCAGAGGGCGCTCTCTCTCTAGAGCCTGGCACTTTCAACGAGCGCGTGGTAGCTTGTTTGAGCCAAGATCTAGGCAGCGTCTTCAGCGTTCGAAGCGTCTTATGATGAACAGGGTTACGTCAAGGCGCGTGGTCAACCACAACCAGTTTGTTTTGCAAAGCGCCCCGAATGAATGCTGACTGCAATTGACACCACCGCTGCTATTGAAAAATCGCCAAACCTTCCACAGCCTCCGACGTACTAGAAGGGCTTTGCAAAAGCCCCCACTGCTTTCGATGAATGCCTGTCATACCCGTACACAGCATAACCAATATGGATACATCCAGCTTTAGCGCCAATTGCCACAACGGCCAATGCTAACCCAGAGGAAAAAGCTATCTTCACTGTGAACACTCTTATACTGAGTACAGGAAAGGGGGTGGGTGGGGGCGAGTCCTTAACTGTACAAGGTACAGTTAGGACAGCCCCGATCCAACAACATCTTTGGTGGATATCTAGTATATTCAATGTATGCTTCGATACTGCCCTCAGATTCGACACGACTCTGTTCAACATGGTCGTTCGTGTAGTTTAGCAATTGCTGAGACAGCATATTCAAAGCAATACCTTGTTCTTAAGTACGACGCCTTCATTCCCACACTTCATGCTCCAAACGCTCTCTCTCGAACCTATTCTGCATCATGAGTACATCTTCGTGCAGCAGAAGCTCTTGGTCACCTCCAGCAACAGCAATAACCCGGTTGTGGCGTACAATTGCACCCGCGATATCAGCCCTCGCAGGATCGTCACAGGAGCTCACAGCTGCGACGGGGTGGCATCTTGGCTGTTGTACGTTACAACCGAGACCTTGGGATTCATGCAGCTGCTCAGTACGCGTGTTGTGGCATGTGTTTCCGGTCTTGAAGCTCGGAGAGCAATGAGGAGGCTGAAAACGATCGCGGTGCTCCGGTACGATCTCCACTAAAGCCGCGCACTTAATGCAAACTTGCGCGACGTTTCATCGTTAATTGAGCAGCCAACCAGCGCGCGGGAAAATTAAGATTTAAGTGCGCATCTCCCGATTTTGTTACCATTGACTCGTGTTCCTCCCGTTAAAGTTTTGGCCAAATGAACACTAACTTCTTGTTTTTGTGTTTGCCCGTTACAGAGGTAATAGCTGCTCCTGGTTTGTTCATTCGAGCAATGGCTATTGGGGATATATTCTTTTGTTGGCAATTCGCTGCAGATCCAATACAATCGGTCCCAGAAGCCGGTTCACTCCGGCCTCCCAGGCCCCCAAGTTCCGTCACGCCACAACCAAGCATTTAACACGCAAACGCAGACCACCATACCTAAGATAATCGACAACGCGCTGGACCAGACCATTGACGAGTTCCTGGAGAGAAGTGTAAACTGCGTTCTACCTCGTGGGGCGCTGTCGGTAGTCGGTAAGTCGTGGAGGCGCGGACAGTCGACTATCACGGAGCTGTGGCAGCTACTGCGTGGCATGAAAGAATGGAGACGCCTGTAACCCAGCCAAGAGCAAGATCAAGAAAAATAGCGGTCGGAAGCGTGTTAATCGCGATGAGATGTGCGCCAAGTTGAAGGCGGTCCAATCATCAGCATGTGCATTTAAGTAGAGTCACAAACGCCGACAATAGGTCAAAAACAATACGTTTCTTCGGATCATTTCCAGACAGAGAAGGTACTAAATTCGAGCAAGAAAGCAGAGAGTGGCTTGAGCTACGCAATGGGATAAAGAAGGTTAAAACGATATGAATCGTGAAAAAACGAACATTCCTATCTATACCGATAAAGGTCGCCCTGCGCGAATGTTTAGCATAATGACAGAACTATAATAATAGGACCACTTTCAGTTTGTGTAACGTTAGTAAAAATTAACAGAGTACGCAAGACCAACATGTAAATGACCGCGTTCTCGGCTCCTCCTGCGCCAGCGTTACAGCATTTACTTGTGTCACGTAGGCGAGCTTGAACAGATAAACGTAAATGAATTTGCACCGTCAAGTCGCCAGTACCCTACTGACCTATACCATGGCATCATCCATCAACCGACATCAGCGACATGAAACGAGGTGGCAAGTGCTAGAGATGGTAAATCAATACCAGGTGCCCCTCAGATGAACGATACAGCCCAGTATAGAGTAACCTTTCACACCGTGTGAATAGGAAACTATTCGGTGCGTAGCTATATAAGTTTTGCGAGCAAAAGCTTTTAAAAATGTTCGATTTCGCCATGGTTTGGGTCTACTGATATGTTTTATGATTTCTATTCTACTGCACACTAAGTCAGAAGTGAAGGTTTTCACCCTCCTTCCCTTCAAACGGAGGCACGGTCAGCCGCAAAGGCTTCGGCTGGACCGGCTTCGGCTTGACCATAGAGGCCTGCAGGTTTCCCTGCACATGCGCGACAAGATCACGCTCGTACGCGTCGAACGCAGCCACGCGTTCTTCTTGCTCGGCTGGCGTTGCCGATGCCAAGCCCCGGAGGACATCTCTTCCGAAGATGCCTCCAATCTTCCGAACTGACTCAAACTGCTAGTCGTTCCAGTGAGAAAACTCACTGCGGTCCATCGTGACTCACTCCTTGAGATCACAGAGGATCAGGTAGCTCAATCTACCCGCGTAGGCGCGAGATTGACTACAAGTGCTACCAAAGGTGACGGGGTCACACAGCACCTTGCCTTGAGGAAGCGTAAGAGAGCAAAGGCTCTCAGTGAACGATAAGTTCACAGTTCCCGGTCTAAGGGAACTGTCTGCGGGTTTGATAGCAAAATAAAGACTGAATATATTTTATAGCTGAGTTAAGCTTGTAGCATACAAACTCTAAGTCATCTATAGTAAAAGCTAAAGGGCGTGCATGGTTGGCCAACAGCCAACCGGTACTGTGTACCATGGAATCTAAAGAGTGACATCCGTCACTCTTTATGTAACTTGGGTACACGTCGGTGTACCGTGGTACATTTTAACACTCCTTAAAACAATGACAGCCAGATAAATGACAGGATTATCCTGGGATAAGGGATTACGTTCGGATTCAGTGAGACGGTGGTAAGAGATGCAAAACTGGTTATAGCGAGGAAAAGTGTCCGCTTTAAATCCACCTAGATGTTCATCGTAATACTAGGCATACATGTAGGAGTCCAATGTTCGACAGCGGTCTAACGTTTTCCTAAAAGTTTAGATAATACATGTACTGAAGTACCAATGTAAGTTGGGTATTACAGGTGTCACTTCCGTCTTGACCACGAAGGTATGCTTACCGTCCCAGCTGCGATCCTCCTTTCGATGGGCAACGCGACCGAGATACTGTATTCACCTTGAGTATGTAGGATCCGGTACATGTATTTATTACCGGGATGTTTATCACCAAGGGCCACAATAAGAGAGCGGTTTATCAGCAAGGACCACAAATGCAGCGATTGGTAGTTATGGTTAGCTTCACACTCAGCGTGACTGCCTTCATGTTCTTGGAGTTGAAACCTTTTATAGATGCGCACGGTGCTGAACGCCCATTCTGGAACTCTCCTCACCACAACCGATGACCAAGCTCGACTTGATGCGCCTTCATGGCCAAGATCAGCTCGTCCTACACGCCTTCTTTAGCGATGTGGCTGCCGCGGGGCGTTTGTTAGGGACTACGCCCTAAATGGAAACATGAGCGTCTACAGAAAATACGCCTACGGGTATATGAAGACGTGGGCGTGCACGTCGCACGGTTGTGGCTGGTTTGTTGTTTTGACAAAGAAAAGGGCACCAAAACTCGTGTCCGGTATGACCAAGGCAAAACGAGTGACGAAACTTGCACATGTACCCGCTGAAGCTTGATATATATCCAAGTTGCAGTTAACGCACTCGTAGTGTTGTACAAGCTCCCCAGACGTACACGGCCGTCAGCTTCAAGAACTCACTGGATTTACTGCCGCGATTCTTCAAGATCACAGCACAGCGCTGACCCGGGTGGTAAATCATGTAGTCAAGGTCGATGGTATCAATCTTCGGAGCAAGCCTGCAGTCGTATACCGATCAATCAACGAAGCCAAAGCTGGTCTAACCGTTAGCCCTGAAGTTGAATATGGGCTGTTACCTGGATTTACCGAGGCATTCGCTTCGGCGAACCCTGGGTCACGCGTTTGTCTTCAATTGGACTCAAAAGACAGATTTTATCGCTTGTTTCTGTCTATCGGCAGCATCGTGCGCATACATAATGCCATTTTGCCTGTCTGGGAGGTAGATGAAACGCACATGAAGCATCAACAATATAAAGGAGTGTGCTTGTCGATTATTGGAAAGGATGGAGACAAACGCAACATTCCAGTCGCGGTTGCCTTCGTTCACAAGGAGACGATAGACAACTTTGCTTGGTTCTTCACAAATTGTAAAGTTGCAGGTATCCACCTTGACGACCGTGTTACATTTACCGACAGAGATAAGCAATTAGGAGCTCAACTGTTCTTGGCGCAGTGGGGGTTAAGCTGCACCTCAAATTTTGTTCTGTTCATTTACGCTTCAACACAATGGATAAGTTCAAGCCTATGAATTTGAGTGAGTCTAATGTCAACGATGACGTGTTTCAATTGCAATCTGCTCACTCAACCGCCGCTTTCGACGAATCAATTGCTCATATCAAAACCAGCTATCCTGATCCAATCACTAAAGAGACCGGAGACAAGACTATGCATGAATTCGTTTGGAGCTACCTGCTCGGCATACATCCTACAAGTTGGACCATTGTTGGCAATATGAAAATGTCTGAATGTGAACAGATCTGGCTGAATTCTTCATGGACGGGTGTCGAAGCGTATGGCGATGCCTTACCACTCTTTGGGGTTCGCACGATAAGTGGTGTGGAGGGCGATAACAACGGATTACTCTGGGGTGGTGTTCGAACTCAACGTGTGTATGAATCCTTGCGATCCTTTTGCCTTCGGTCGATCGATGTGTGCTCTAAACGATTGGCATTAGTTACAAAATGGAAGGTGGACGGGTTTGACTTAACACCACACGCGATGAAACTCATGCAGCAGGAGCAACGTAATGTAGCAAAACGGACGGTAATGCCTAGTGCATCACCAAACTTTCTGGTCTTCGATGCGTTTGGAGCATCAGCAAGAACAGGGTGTACTGCCCTCTACGAGGTCAACATGGCATCAGGACACTGCTCGAGATGCGTTGCGTCAGAGCAGCTTCAGATTCCCTGCCGCCATATACAAGCTGTTATTTACCGGCATGCTTCTGATAACAAAGCGGTGCCTTTGCTGTACAGACCACAGCAGTATTTTCATAGCGCGTACTTGGTGACCAACTTACACGCGGCGATGTCCACCATGTCAATCAGTATGCCTAGCGATTATTCGTACGAAACAACACAAGCGATTAGACCACCCCCATATAATCGACAAGCTGGGCAATCGTTGCAGCGGAAAGCTCAAAAGGCTGACCGTAATAGCGGTTGCAAGCGGAAGCGTAATAAGGGCGAAGGCACGGCCAAAAGATCGACAACTTGCGCAGATACTCCATCCACAGCTTCAGCGGACATTGGTGAGCATGAAGCTGCGAGAGGTGCTACATGTGACGAGGATGATGAAGATGAGGGGCCAGCAATTACCGATTTTTTGCCGCCCAATTGAGTGCAGCAACAGTAAAGAGACGGCAACAATACCGTTGTAGTCAATGCGGTGATACCGGACACAATGTGAAGACATGCACGAATGTCAACCAGGAACACGAAGAAGCTGGAGTTCCTATCAAAGCGGGAAAGTATCTTATTGGCGACTGTCTCCTTGTAAGCTGAGGAATTCGCAGTGGATACGACAATTCATTTGCTAATTAGATAACAAGAGGAACGTTTAATAACACGGCGAAGTATGAGAGCATTGATGTGTGCGGCGTCATGTCCGCGCGCAGGGATGACACGAAGCGCACGGGCCGTACGCAGTGATGACACGATGCGTTCAAGCGTGCCGCACGCAGCGCTGGCACAATGCGTGCGGCCAAATGGAGCGATGACGCAATGCATGCGGCCAGGTGCAGCGGTGACGCAATGCACCCGAGCGCGCACAATGGCGTTGTGCTGGAAGGGGAGCCGGATGGATGCCCGGAGAATCGGAGACTGAGAGAATAAAAGATTTTGTCGGCACTACCTTTCGCTTGTTGAATAACTACCAATCGCTGCATTTGTGGTCCTTGCTGATAAACCGCTCTTTTATTGTGGCCCTTGGTGATAAACATCCTAATTACCGTACCCTACCACAATCGTCGACAGGCAAGCCACAATGCTTGATAACACTGGGATTGGACACGCTTCATAGGACCTTCGATAGTTCATTACGTTATTTAGCACCCAAGACTCCAGACCTCGTTTCCAAGAACCGATCATGCACTTGGGGCCTAAGTTTGGCTGCGCTGTCCTAGTGGTTGCGATCACTTTCGTAGCATGTTGCACAGCCTTCTCCGTATATACTGGGAAGGTGGAAACATCGAGTCTACCTCAGCCTCGGAATGCTCAATTGAACAGCAACAGGTTTCTGCGGACCGCTCCTGCTGACGATGAAGAGCGAGCCTTTGACTTTAAAAAGGCCTTCGACGTCAAGAAGTGGTTCGGCCTGGGAAAGAGCAAACCCATCGACGCCGATGCAGTCGTCAACAAGTTTGGCAGGGATACGCTGAAAACAATGACGAAAAACGAGCAGTTCAAGACGGACATGTTCAAGAAGTGGGATACTTTCTCGTCAAATTGAACATCGGACAAAAACCCTGAACGACAAGCGCTTCGCGGAGCTGTTTGTGGAGTATTTGAAGCTGCGTCGACAATATGGTCTCTTGGTGTAGTCCATGGGCCGTGCAAGCCACCTTTACTCTTTTTACAGAATTCACTTGCGTTCAGCTATGCAGGACAAGTTGTTGAGATCAAGCTGCAGCTGTTCATACAGTTCCGTGTTGCGTGTTTGAATGCGACATCATTGTTCTTGACGCACGTAGGATGAAAACTTATTGGAGTTGCACGCACAGACGAATTAGACGACGAATTATGAATAATTCTACCGGCGGGACTCTCTCTTTGCTTTCTGTTTCTCTCATGAAGAAAAACATGCAATTTAACCGAAGTCTTCATACAACGTACTGTATTATACATATTAATAGTAGTAATATATTACATGGCATCATGATAAAATGTGGAGCGAAACTGAGCGTCATAGAGGATGTTCGTGGCTTTGTCCAGAACCGCAGAATGTACTACATGTAGACCTTTGGCATCTACGTCGAAGTAGTAACATGTTACCTAGCAGAATAACAAGGAACTTTCACCGATCTGGTCAGCACCATCGTACCAATTGTACATTTCAGCCTTTGGAGCATCTTGCCAGATGGCGTTCATCACAATGTGCCAACTCTAATTCATCGTCGATTATTACTAGCTTCCACCTACAGGAATGTCGCTGTGGCGTGCTGCACTTCCAGCAGGTTGTGGATGACAACCTCAGGCGTAGTACCAATGCAACGCGCGAGCTCCTTCTGCGCCACATAGTCGAGCAGCAAGAAGCGAAACAACACGAACGCGTCCAGGAAACTCTTTTTCCACTTCTTCTTACTCCATGCGTCAGGTCGCCCGCACCGCCGGTGCGCGTTCGTTTTGAGCATGCGGAACTCGCGCGGGTTCAGCGCACAGTTCTGAGGAAGCGTGTTCACCATCACATTCTGCAGCGTAAAGAGACGACGGAAGACGCGTTCGCTCACAGGGATCAGAGCGCCGACGCCACCTTCCGAACTTCCCATGACGTTGACGTAAAATGACGGAAGGGGCGACGGTCGGCTATTCGTAGCGGGAACGACTGGCCCATGATCATCCACTCGCTTACGGAACATACTAGCGACCTGCACTCCCAAGTGATAGTCGCTGACGCGTAACAGACGCTGGCCACCGCGCGACTCGATATCGTGGGGGCAAACTGCATCACGTGCAGATTCTCGTCCATGTCCACCGCCAGTAGTGCTAGCTTTTTCGAATATGCTGAACTCCGTAGTGGACACAGCCAACGGCTCATAATCCTTCGCGAGGAGAACCAACTGCCTCTGTTTCTCCCTCCAGCGCAGGAAGTGAACACTCTTATAGACATCGCCGTACATGACGAAGTCCTTCACGACATTCAAAGTCACGATAAACATTTGCGCGTCATAAAAGCGCAGCCGATCAATTGCTCCGACTTGAACTCGTACACGATGACCTTGGATCCAACTGCTGCAAGCACATACGGCCCAAGCTGCGTCACTGCAGAAATCGCTCCCGTCGATGCTCCTTGATGAACACCAAGCGCAACTTCGGCAGCTTTATACTCGTGGCGCCTCCCTCTTCGTTGACGTACTGGGCGTAGTCAAGCTCGTAAAGCAGGAGACGACCGCGTCCACTCTCATCTTCTCCGTGGGGGCCAACCCATCCAGTGCCAATGACCAAATAGGGCCGCTTTTTCTTGTTCCACTCCGGCGAAGTAGAAGCCACTTCCTCCTTCATAAGCGATGAGTCGTACAGATACATAAGTTTCACGCTCAGCACCACCTCGTACCGCTCAAAGTGCACGCGGAATACTCCACGGCGCCCCACTCGCCAAATTCGTTCGTTTGCACAAGGCGAAGCTCGTATACATCCTCCTCAGTCTGCGTCATCTGATCAAGCTCATAATCCGGAAACATTTCAGCGGTTGGCGCCATCACATTGCTTCCAACCGGATTTCCGTTTGCGTCCAGATTTTCAGGTTCTTCCTCTTCTTCTGCGTTTTCGATCTCTGTAGCGCGCTCCGCATCGGCTGGTTTCATTTTGACGCTACAAACCACTGCATACGTCGGCGCTTCTAAAGCCTCTGACACACCACCAGGACCATGGTTACCCAGGTACAGCATGTGGTGCAGCGTAGCACCAAACTCCGCCTTCTGCAGCACAAACCCGCCGCTCGACGGAAGGACCGTCGACGTTTTACTCGAAGGAAGCTCACAGACACGCAATGCGCCGCGCGAGTGGAAGTAAATGAAGCCATTGGGACAGTTCCAGTGGTGGAACGGCGTAAAACTCAATACTGGAACGCTTACCTTTGGAGCCGTGTTCTTGTTCGAGGTACCATTCGCGCGAGACGCCGGAGGGGCGGCACCAGCGACACACATAGGGATGAAAGACGGCTGCCCGCGGTCACCCAAGATCCACATCGGGTGTGCTCCACGAAAAAAGCGCCACTCATGCTGTTAACGTTGTAGAAGCATGTTAGCATAGGGTATCGGAAACCAGCGCGGAGCTTGGCAAGCACTGCGCCTGTGTTCACCTCCGGATTGTTACCAGCCTCGCTGTGTGCATTCGTACGTGCTCGTGGTGGTAGAAATGGTCGGGTAATTAGATCGGTTCCAACGCGGACGAAATGGAACACGGGTGTGACTTCTCCATTGTTACGAGGTTTTAAGCTCTCGAACTTGGGTGTAGCGGAATACATGAGCAAGTCACCATTTGCCAGGAACACCAACATCACCATCCGTGACAGGTACTGAGCGTTATGCTGGTCTTCACTTGGGCCCACACGGTGGATAATGATGTCGGCCACTGGCGAATTAATGGTGTGCGATTTCTTGATACGGCCATCGTTCGCTGAAGATGTCGACGCGTTGAGACCGAGAATTGGCGCAGAAAACTTCACCGTTTTGTTTTTGCTAACGTGGTAATGCTCTAGCGTATTCACGAGAGATTGCGGTGCAAAAGTGAGGTACGGAAAAATGCCCGTCTTCTTGAAATCAGGAAGGGAGAACACATGCAGAGAGCCATCTCCAAAACACATGCCACACATCATCTTGGCGTCCTTCTGTTTCAATAACGGAATCGATACAGATCCATCAGCGTTTGTCTGTGCAGCTGGGATCGGCGCTGATTTTGCTGTGCTGCTGCGGATAGTCGAACTCGCCTTCGGACTTGGTTTTGTACTGTACAATGCATCCATATCGTCATCGTCATCGCCGCTCGTTTTAGTCTTTTTGGTCTCAGCAGCAGCAAGATCAATGCGCTCTTCGCGCTCGTCCTCACCCCATGCATTTTCACGGAACATACCTGCCCAATCGTAAAATAGGCATGCAGAACTGCTACCATGCTTGGACGTATCCCCGCTTCCATTAGAATCAGAAGCACCATCAAGATAGTCGATCTCCGGGTCAATAACTGTCAGCTCCATATCTTCTTCATCCCCATTAACAGTCGAACTGATCCGTCTGTCAGAAGCAGGAGAATATATGGGTCGATAACATCCACAGACACAATCCCTACGCTTGAGGTATCGACGTTCATACCTCCGCACTCCACATCACCCTCCAACGTGATTTCCTGTGTACAAACTAGCTTCACTCTCGGTCCATCATCTTCATCGTCTTCGTCCTCCGTCTCCTCATCACCTTCAGCCTTTTCTGGTTTCTCATTCCCATTTGGTGCTTCCTCTTCCGGCACCTCCATCATCACGCGTGCACCTTGTTTAAATACTTGAACAATTCGCTGTTTGTTGAACAAATTCGCCGCGGCAAGCGTTGGGCCAGACGTGTAAAACCCACTATCAGCTTCCAAAGGCTCCATGCCTTCGCCAGTTCGAAGCACCATCGTTCTGTGGGCAACACTCAAAATCAGGTACGCATTGTAACTCCGTCCATCTGAGCTTTTTGTTGCAGAAGGCAGGGAGGACGATACTGTCCACATCGCTCGGCAGCCATTGAGCTCTGCCTCGGTACCGACGATTGGGCGCAATCCATTGTGCAGCACCGAGATAGCGCCATTACGCTCGTATCCACCACTAATCACAAGCTCCTCTCGCTTCTCATTCGAGTCCTCACTGTTTTCGATGCCCAAATCAATCGATGTAATCTGTCCGATGCTCGGCAGTAGATCAATTTGCCGCAGCACATAATCGTATGGACCGCTATCTTCTCCAGCAGAAGTACCATTTGCCTCCTTCTTAACGCTGGGTACATTCGTACCATTAGCCGCCACATCCAGGTCAGTTGTTGCTGTTGGTTCTTCTTTGGTGGGAGCAGCACCGTATAAGAACAAATCATCTTCGTCATCCTCCTCCTCTTCAGCAGGCTCAGACTTAACCGCTGGAGCCGTTTCTTCTTTAACGGGTTCTTCCTTAACCGGCATTTCCTCGTCTTGCTGCTCTGTCGAGGCCTCATCTCCAGCGTCGGCCAGCTTTTTCTGATCCAAAGCAAACAGGACAGAGTCACCTGACCGTGAACCCACAAATAACGTCTTTTTCTCGTCGTTGACGCACAAGCAGGTAGCGAGAATACCAGATCGGAGCATTCGCAGCGATAGGGATGCATTCCGGCTTGATGATGAACCGCCAAATCCATACAGACCGCGGTTGCACGTGTCTTCGTACGGCAGCGATAGCACGTATACGTCTCCATTCGGCATAGTTAACAGCAGTTCTTTTTCGTGCAGGTACTCGTGTTGGCAATCGTAAAGTACCATGTTGAGCTCCGCAGTCTCGTGGTCGGGCGTTTCGTATACTGCACCACTCAGAGGAAACACCGTCTGATTCACCGTTTTGCTCGCAAAAGATTCGTCGCAAGCCCATGGAACTGCGTCTGGTTAAAGTACAGAAAAGCGTTTGCCGACAAGACCACGACACCGCCCAGCGGTGCTCGACATGGAATCAAGCGGAAACAGTCCGAAGGAGATTTTTCACTGTCCAAATCTTTGGGTGGAGTCTGCATTTACAAACAGTAGATATTAGTACGAAGATCAACACTTAAATGAAGACATCCTCAAAGTAGGACATGTCACGCTTACCTTGTGTTCATGTTGATGGAGATGACAGTAAGGCAGTACGTGTCAAATCCTGCCGCCAGACGTCCATACGTCGAGTTCCTCTCATTCTCTTCATGGAGCACCATCAGCGTCGGCTCCAAATATCCATCGAGAAAAGCCAGATCGATCACTTTGCCTGTAATCTCCAGTTCGCGCAAGCGCAGCAGGAACTCCCGTCCGGCGATGTCGTTCGGCATGATTCCACTCATGTGGTTGCGTTTGCGCTTCGATCCGACCTTGACGCTCTTGTCTAGCAGCGCATTTAACGTGTTGTTCATATCGCTTGTGACTCCACGATGCTTGCTCTCATTGACCAGTTCTTCCAGTTTCTTCTCTTCTTCATCGTCCTCTTCATCATCAGAGTCCGCCGTCGTGGATCCGGCGTTGTCTCCATCTTCAAACTCGTCCTCGTCTTCTTCAAAGAAAGACAGCTCCATGGACTCGCTCCGGAACGGGACGATCACCAACTGGTCCGAGTACACGAGCATGGCTCCACACCTCGTCTGCGGGTCCACTCTAGCCACAGCCTGTGTGGCGAGTCCCAGCAGCTGTTCTCGGCCGTTTTCTCTCCTTTGAGCGTGGCTCCGGGGCCAATAGCGTCCTCCTCAAAGGAGAACATGGCGAGTGTCGCTAACGTCCTCGAACGGCGGTCGTAGCCCACAATGACCCACTTGAACGGCGGGAACGTGATCAGCAGCACCTCTTCGCCTCCGTAGAAGCGGTGCTTCTTCCTCAAGAGACTGCGGTCGAACCGGAGCACGTGGACGCTCTCAGCCACGCCAGCCAAGGGAAGGAGGCCTGTAGGTTCAGAACCTGTCCTTTTGCAGCTTCCAGAGCCGTCTCAGAGCTCGGAGAAGGCTCCACGCGGTAGATACGAAGCCACTGAGGCCCCAGTAGTACCAGGTCTGCCGCCAAGTCACTTGTGAGGCGTGCATTGACCGCGTGATGCACGGCCGTGGCCGCCACCAAGTCGCGATGGAACAAAAGTGTTGTCCCATGAATTACGGGGAGGGTAAGAGGTGGTGAGTGGATATAAGGGTATGAGCGGAGAGAGGAGACGCGGGGCTTTCAGTTGAGTGCTGGGAGGAGGGATATGGAGCGCTGGAACGCGAGATACGACGCACGCAGAGCTTAGTGGCTGCAATTGGTGGAGCTTTCCAACTATTGAGGGACGGCCAAAAATTTGGGATTGTGTGTACCACACTACCGTATTCCCCCTGTTACAAGCGTCACTCACTTTAGCCAATGAAACAATAGGTACAATACCGGTATATTCGATATGATCGTCATATCTCCCTGGTCATACGGCAGACCAAGGCAAGTAAATCGATCGCCGTTTGCGCTTCCGCTACAAAAATTCGTGAGCAACATCCTACAGGTATGGTGAACAGGTATATGTCGTTGGTAGGTACTTTGTTAGTATTTGCGAGCTATTAAACTACAGAGTTCCCGGCAAAGGGAGAACCGTAATCAAGTATTTACCTTGCAAAATTAGTAGAGTTGCCACCAAGCCTTGCTCAACCATGATACAAATCTGATTGCAAATCTTTTAACCTGGAAGAATTTATTGGTCCCACCTTTCTCTCTTTGCCGGGGAACTCTGTACCGTATCAGAGATACATATTTGGACGGAAAGATGTGACGCGCTAGGTTTTTCTATTGTATTAAGACCGAAGCGGACTCAAAAGAACGACACTTGAAGCCAAAACTGATATTTAACCAATCGGAACCCGAGGACTAAATTATATTCAAGCATAACAAAATTGACTTTGGCGCCAATAAAACGTCGCTCTGGGGCTCAACCGGCTCGACACCATTTTTTAATAAGGTGACGAGGGTTCAATTCCCACGACTGCCGCAAAGTTAAACACCCGAGTGGTGACCTTGGTGCCGGGTTTCCAAGGCAGTAGGTGCACCTACTGACGTCCCCCGCCCTATCTGGTCAGTCTATTAGAGTCCAGCCTTACTCCATGCCTTCTTTATGCTACTCTCACTAACCGCATCCCACGCAGCAACGACGCGCTCCACCAAGCGCTTCCGCTTCTCGGGTGCTGGTAGGCGCTGTAGCTTCAGCAGACGTTCGCGAAGGGGCACCCGGTTGCTCTCTCTAACCGCTGTCAGCTCATAGGACAGCGTGATGGCGCGCAACTTCTGCTTAAACGGACCCATGACCCCACGTCTAGAGGTTGGAGCACCGAGGTGGTGTTCTTGGGCAGGGGCACCACCTCCGTTCCCCAGGTAGCAAATGCGTCCTGCGCCTCGGTCGAGACGTGGCACTTCAAGTTGTCCACGTAGATCGCAAGCGGACCAGGCTGGGCATCACACACAAAGCCACCCCAGGCATTTTCAATGAATATGTCCCGCCACACCCGCGAATCCATCCAATCATTCGTCTGCACAGTCGCCATAACTCGGTTGGAATGGCCCTGGACTTCCTCCTCCACCCGTCCTCCTGGCTGCCCTTTAAAAGAGTGTGGGGAGTCTGAAACTCGACCCTCCACCGGGGACTTCCAAATCAGCGCCCCCACAGACACCTGGGCGGGCTCCTTAACGGACTCGTCCTCAACGGTCTTCGACTCGGTTGGCTGACTTCCAGATTCACCATGCAGAGACACGGCGTGTGCATCTGGGATAGCGGGCACTGTAGCCGGCAGGTCTTGAATCGAAGACCTCTCCTTCTCCTTCTTGGCTGCCTTACGCTTCGCAGCGTTGGCCTTTCTAGCAACACGTTCCACCTCTTCCAGGTCTTTGTGTTCTTCGACCGGCAGCCCGTGCGAGCGACGCGCCTGGCGAGTAGCCTCTCCGCGTCCTCTTCCTCCGCGACTTCCTTCGCGCACGCCTTCTCTTCTTCCACCGGCCATAGACGCTAGTTTAGAAGTTAGTACAATCCGTACACTCTTAACCTACTTAATATAAAAACAACTCGGTGAAATCCGAAGCACCAAATCCGGGCACGCGCACCAGCTGTGGTGAAGTCGATGAAAACTTTTGGTCGCCCAGGGTGTATAGCGCAAGCCCAACCAGACTTTCCTGAAAGACGGTTGTAATCCTGAACGTAAATTCCGTCCAAGAATGGCGGTGTGCCTCCTTGTGCAATCCCTTTCGGTGTCGTTTATCTTCGATACTTGGATTCACACCGTAAGAGTTGTTCTACACGTGTAGGTCTTGAGCGTGGGGCTGAGCGTAACCTTCTTGGACGTAGCTTCCACGGCTCGAGATAACCAATATACAAAGTAGAGTTATACAAAATATGTAGCCGTCACTTATTCTTTGAGACCCTGAGACGGTGGGTCTATACTCCAGTCAACTAAGCCACTTCCAGGACACTGGTCAGTCCTGGATGGCTGTTCAAAACGTGCACCACCCCACTAGTGAGGGAAATAAACAGAACAATACAGTCCTATCACTCGATAATCGGATTTTTCAAATCCCTGGACGTAGACTATCTTAAACGTCCAAAGATGTAGTTAATATGAAATGCGGGAGTCAACCGTTCAATGATGTTCACCACAACTAGGAAATGAAATAGAACGGATCACTCCAGGACGGGTTAC
This sequence comes from Phytophthora hibernalis, assembly GCA_012656075.1. Classification (NCBI taxonomy): domain Eukaryota; phylum Oomycota; class Peronosporomycetes; order Peronosporales; family Peronosporaceae; genus Phytophthora; species Phytophthora hibernalis. Next base: position 65,659 of record JAAKBF010000081.1, read on the forward strand.
GTCTGGTCCCCGTCTAACTTGGCTTAACTTACTTAACGAGAGTCCCTCACCGGTCGTCGCATAGCCTGATGAGCCCTTAGTATTCAACACGCCTCGTGGTCCTCCAGGATAAACGTCTGGCAGGTTTCTTCCGGACTTGTGGGCTATAGGTAAAACGAACTCTGTTCGTCTGTTATCTGTTGTTGGCTATCTTCTACTGTTGACTTGCACTTCTGTCGTTAGTCTTGATTTCACTATGAAAGTGTTGACGTCGACCACTTCGGGTCAGACGTCGCGTGCGTCTGACGTCGCGTGCGTCTGACACTGGGTCAGGCACGTGGGCACACATGGAAGGTACCTTGGGAAAATACGGCTTGCGTATCTTGCACATCTTCTGATTTGTTCTTGATCGGTCGAGGTGGTCGGTCGAGGAGTCCCGACCAGTTCCAAACAGCCCGACCAGCAACCCAACCAGCCTGATTGTACCCGACTAAAATCATAGTCATGATAGCAAGACCCAGACCCGAACAATATAATTACCTGTGCACTGCATCCCTTGGTACGATTCTCCTGCCTTGGTCGCTTGGTGGTTGCCTTTGACAGATATTTTCCATGATGCGTGCACACGAAAGTTCTCGCATACTGCCCCCATACGTCGGGGATCTTGGCTGCCTTTGATACATTCCGTTCGATAATCCCATTACGCTCTGCCACCGTGGTGTTTGTCCGCGCTCGGAAGATCTACCAAACGAACGACACGGTAAATATAGCGCAAAACGGATAATGAAGTAGAATCCGCGTGACTTAATAGAATCCGCGTGACTCCCTGAAACGATTCTGCTTGATACACAGTCAGATAGGCCTCAAATGCCTCCCAGGACGGAAACTGTACCTCCTGAGGATGTGGGGCGATTGACCTCCGTTTTCACTCGCACTGCTTGTGGTCTCCGTCGACTCAACACGACTAGGGCTCACCGATGGCAGCCATTCACCAAGGGGCGAACCCTCGGACACGCCGTCCTCGCTGTCGTCCGTCTCATCCGAAGTCAGTGGGTGCTTCTGCGCACTACGCAACCGCGGCGTCGTATTCCTTCCGCTGGTTTTTGGTTTGAGGGAGGATTTTGAGGCTGTGGATGGTTGGGAGCGGTGGTAATACACGTCAGGCCGTACGGATACAGCTCTCTCCGCAAATCGAAGATGGGCATGAAATTCTGAGAGACGTGCCAGGGGAAGGTTAATCCCAAACGGGAAAATACTCACTCTCTTAAACTAAAGGGGTGGTCACGGTGCGAGGAGCAGGCGTCGGGACCAATGCTTCCTAAAATACTATGGAAGCGGAGGGTGGTCCATAGCCCACCCTCAATTATTGCATCTGAAAACCAAGCTTGAAACATCAAATATTGCAATTTTTAATGGATGATTTCATTGGTCAAAATCCAGTTTTCGTACTCGTGATTGGGTAAAATTCGTCAAGTAACTGGGTTGAACAATCATTTTCCAGATTTTGCAGGACTTTTTGTTGATTTTGGATGGTTTACTACAGGACATAATGTCCTGAATTTTCCAATTCGAAATCACAAAAAGCTATTAGAGCATACAACACCTAGTATTATAGCAAGACGCTATCAAAACCACTTATTTTGGTTGTTTGCAGGACAACTCGTCCGCGGCATAAATCAGCATACGATGGAGAGCACGGACGAAGATAGTCTGGCTGAATTGAAGCGCCAATCTGAGCACATTCGCGACAACACTGTCTGTCCAAGCTCACGTGCCGCGTACGTGAACTCGTATAGTCGCTTCGTCTCATGGGTTCATCACCCCGGCTAATACCCGACACCTTCGCGGAGCAAGTTGGTACCGCGGTCGGGCTATCTGAGAAGCAATTACGACGACGTATTAAGCCTTCCTCACCAGAAAGCACGACAACCCCCACTTATGTTTGACCGTCTGGATGCAAAAGTATTCGAAACATGGCTCCTCACTTTCCGCAAAGTCGATGGCTCCACGCTCAATCTCAATACCCACGTGCTGGGTTGTTTAACATCTATCGAGATTACGGACATCAAATGGGTCCAGTCGTGGAGAATGAATTGAGGCAGGTTTTTAAGGGACTCAAACGGCAACTTGCTATAACTCAAGGTCCTGGACAAGGACATGTGAAGGTGGGGAAAGATCCGCTGTCCTTTGAACTGAACGAGTTTCTTTCTACCCACTTGATGGCACTACCAGGAACTGATGCAATTTTTGCTCGTGTTTATCTGATTATCGCGTGGAATCTTATGTGTCGTTCTGCAAACGCTTTTGGCGTCAGGCATAAGCACATCGAATGGCGTGGGGATTCGCTTAGAGTATATTTTGCGCATATGAAAAATGACCAGGGTGGTGACCGCCCACGTGGCCCGCGTTACGTGTACGCTAACCCACTGCATCCGTCAATATGTCCAGTTTTGGCCCTTGCAATTTACTGGGCAACTACTGGAGGACAACCGCCTGTTTCCTAGGGTTAACCAGTATGATCGGTTTCGGAAGAGTTTGCAACGCATACTAGACGACAAAACGGTTTCTGCCGAGCTGAAAAGAAGAGGGGTTAATCCAAGTGACCTTGAGACCCATTCGATGCGCAAAGGCGCTGCGGCTATTGTGCGTCTGGTTCAACTGCTTGTCTGCCGTCGACGGCAGTTCATTTGCGTACAGGGTGGTCGTTAGGCGGTGTCCAGAATACGTATCTACGCTATGAAGCGGCCGGGGATATGCATGTTGGGAGAACAGTTGCTGGGCTGCCGTCATGTAGTCATGAGTTTGCTACTTTGCCTCCACACTTCAGCCAGCAAGACGAATGAATTCAGCGTGGAGTCATGACTGTTTTTCATGGGATAGCAGAGCACTTATCATTCGTGGGAGAGTTCTGTTTAGCCTCTATAGTGTATCACATACCTTTCCTCCGTGTACATCTTTCACCTCGGCATCCCCTCTTTGAGACAGCAATATTTCTGGATGCTGAACTGTTGAAACACCTGGCGGAACGTGTAAGTTGCGGATTCACTGGGCCCGATTCGAAGTTTTCATACCACGATTAGCTTAATAGTAGTAGAGTGAGGGAAATCCCTCTATTAAAAGGGTATTTCCCAAAACAGGGACCCGGTTAACACCTGTTTCCCGGAACATGGACAAACATCAAAAGGGGGCCCGTTATTTGAGGTGTGCCACACAGTCCATAAATTTAGATCCCAACATCTTTCACGCAGTTGATCCAGATAAGTCGTCGCTCTTCAAGGTAACTCCGTGTCGGCGCTCATAAGTCGTGACGGGCGACTCGCTACCGGTGACTAAGAATGAGGGGCGACGAGGGATTACGCGGTCATCAAAAGCCATGCCATCATGGCCGCCAGCGAGGCTGCGTCTACTGGAAATCCCGTCTTCACGGCCGTGACGTGCACGGCGCTGGATAAGCCGGAGCTGCTCATGCACATGTCGGCTCATCATGCAGGCGCAGTTGCTGTTCCGCACGCTGGACGGACCCAGCCTCTAGAGCGCCAAAATATTGATCGCCGGCCTGTTCAACGCCAGCGTGGACACGAGCGAGAAGATCCAGCAGCTCTTCGCCGATCTCGATACGGCGTGATCGACTAGGAGTGATTCAGCTTCCTGGACCCGTTCGACCTGACTATGGGCAGTTCATTGAGGAAGAGCCTCTCTCGGGCGACGAGAAGACCCAGCTGCACAACACGATTGTGCGCCTTGAGTCCCTGGCCAACCACGCGTCCGAGCGCGGTATGAAGTTCAAGGTGGACGCCGAACTGACCTTCACGGAACCGTCCATTGACCTGATCACGCTCGACTTGCAGCGCAAGTACAACCGCGGAGACGACGACGACGTCATCTATAATACGTTCCAGTGTTCTCAGGGTGCCTGGTGACCGCATGGACCTGGAGCGTGCGCGCCGCGAGAATTTCCGCTTCGCCTCCAATCTGGTGCGCGGAGCGTATATGGTGCAGCAGCGAAAGCGCGCTCGCGACAAAAGATACGCCGACACGGTCCACGACACCATTGACGACACGATAAAGGACATTGTCCTCTCCACCGGTGGCGTGTACATGTACTTCGGCCAGCTGCTATGCATGCTCGCCAACGTGTTGTACACACTCGGCGCAACGCCTACAAGGTGTTCAAGTACGTGCCGTACTGCCCCACCCGAGGTGCTGCCGTACCTCATCTGCCGCGCTCAGGAGATTTTCAATGTGCAGAAGTGTAACAAACCTGCAGCGTGCAGAAGTGCGACACATACTCAACTTGCAGAAGTGTTACACTTCGGCAGTGCACAGTACTGTTACACTTCTGCAGATGCCGTATTCTTACACTTGTGCCCCTTATAATTAAAATACATTTTAGGATAGCTAGGGGAGCTCTAAATTGTTTGGGAACTACCATACTTGGCATCACTGTCTAAACACCGTGACCGCTTCCAGGTTAGTCGTGAAAAGCCCAGCCACTCAGTCTCAAAGCAGTATGTCTGTCAGACGCTATTGTAAACGTTAACCTGGCTGTAGTTTGGTGTATTTGGACGTACTGTACTGACATTTCAGCAGGGATATGATGTCAAAATTTATGAACTGTGTGGCACACCTCAAATAACGGGTCTCTATTTTGATGTTTGTCCATGTTCCGGGATACAGGTGTTGATCGGGTCCCTGTTTTGGGAAATAAAAGTGGCCTGCTTACGAAGAAAGGCCCAGACTATACATTAAATGGTGCAAACCATACACGACGGTTAGTACGAAATATACAGTGCAAACTATAAACCACTGCCCATCTGGATCACTAGACGGCGGCGGCGTTCAAGACGATTACGACGATGAGTTCACGGCTGATGCCATATAAAAGCTTGCTCTCACTGATACCGGTAATATACCAACGGCGCAGTCCCTGTTCCGACGTGAGTTGAGGGCGAATGCCGTGGTTTGAGCTAGAGCCCACGACCGTCCGTGAAGTAGACCGGCCGGTAAAGCCCGATAATGGGCTTATAATGTGTCGTGAAAAGTGCGGTAGGTGAAATGCAGATGCAGCATGCATACAGTAGTAGTTTGTCGAATTCATCAAGAAGTATCTCTCTTGTCTCTAAACATCAATCAAAAAGAGATCAAAAGCTTTCCATCTAACCACTGGAGAATGATCTGAGATAATTCTTCATTCTTCGCTCATTCACAAACCAGTGCCAAGACAACTATGCATTTACTCGCTGCTCGTTCCCGCGATTTACAAACCCAACCGAAATCTGCTTTCAGTCGCTATTGCCGTGGGATCCTTGCCTTGGCTTTAACAAGGCGGGTCGCTTTGAAACGAAAGGATGTCCACGTGCTCGACAACGAAAGCAGCGAAAAGTAGCAGCGAATGTGCACAGGGTTGAAAAAGGAAGTCCCATGTGCAGTACTCCTGTTTGCGTGCGAAAAACAAAATGCGCCGATTTTTCGCTCGATAATTGTGGGGGCGTATTGGAGCAAATCGATATCGTGCATTCTTCTGCTAACGGCCTCAGCGTTTCGAATTCGAGCCCTGCACCCCGAATGGACACCAACGATGTTGGATTCGTGTATGCAATTGTGGATTGCAAGGTGTATGGCGTAGAAAAGTGGTATCGCGTTCAGTGGCGAGATGAACCTGATGGATATCGATGGACCGATTCATGGCTGCCAGGCACTCGATTGCGTGAAGATGGACATGATGTGGCTTGTAATATGGTGGATAAGTGGAAGGCTTCCCATATTTTGTCTTTTTATGAATTTTGCCGCGCCCATGGCCATGCCCGGAAAATTGGGGATTCTCCTGAGGGAAGTGCGCAGTTAATGCCCTTTACGTTCGGCTAACTTACTTGGAAATGCAGTTTGGCAAGATAATGGTTGTTTTGATGAATTTAGCGCCGATTGCATCACGAATGGTCGCTTCTTATCCCCCAAGGGATTGTCCAATGGTGAGCTACGCAAATATATAAAATTTGTGAGCGCACGCTTTTCTCCCGCGCAACAGATCAGTATCAAGACGTTCGATAAAAACTTGCTTGGAGGAATTAATGGCAAGCAAGCCCCCACGTTGGAACAATTGATTTTGTTGGATGGAACATACTAGTGCGCTGCTTTCAGCTCCCTACGAATGACTCACTGCTTTACAATTCATGCTCATCGTGGAGAAAAGCAAGTGTACGACAAAGGAAAGCCAAAGATTTCAATGGAAGAGTACGACAAGTCTTGGATTGTCGGAATTGTTTTCATTCGGCGTGTCAAGCTTTTCGTGGATGTCAGTGGTAGCCACGAAAAGCTAGCTACGTCATTTTAACGCGATAAGTACATGCAATATCAGCGGAATGGTTATGAAGTTCAGAAGACTTGATGATTTGCATCGCTCTTAATATTCTCTGGATGAACACGCAGTATTCTCATTCTGCGATACGAAAAAGATGATGATAAAAGAAGTTTGTTATTGATTTGGTGTATTTACGCAAATCTAAATGCATTCACCCTGCATTTTACTTATTTTGGCCGGCGTAATTACGCCAATCAAAGTATACACAGAGTAGTATATAGTCGTGGCCTAATTACACCGGCGTAATTAGGCCACCCAAGCTATCTGATCCAAGACTCGGCCTCTTATGATACACTCTGTCATTGGCCTTCCGATAGAAGCAGCCTTTCATTTTTCGACCCGCGTTTCAATACTGGTACGTACGTCTTTCGAATGCGGGCCCACGAAGCGGTGTGGCAATTCGCTCTGATCAATGGGAACTCGTACGCACGCGCGTATGTGGAGAAGAGAAAGTGTTTGCAGGGCGAGGCACTACTTCTTAGCGACAGCAAGTGGCTCCTAGGAAAAGGCGGGATCAGGCTTCGAGAGGCATCGTTCGCGTTAGCCCCAGAGACAAGATTCGATTTAATAGCCAAGACACCCGATTCTTTCGTGGATAAATCTACAGCGGGAATCGTTGACGAGAGATCCAGTAAAAATAAGTCACGCCTTTCGGGAAAAGCAAAGAGGACTGTAGATCGGGGTGATCAAACCATTCGGCATCCCAAGAAGGAGCGTAAAATACGCGCAATCGGCGAACTTGTGGAGAGCCAAATGTCGGATCTCCAGAGCTTGAAGGAAACAATCGTGCCTTTCACGCTGCTCGAGTGCGGTACTACGAGGTCGTCGTCAAAGAGTCGCGTGTTTTGATGCAACTCGCCTACGACAACGGAAGGATGGTTCAACTGCTGGACACTGTTCTGGCAACCGTGGAGAGCTCGATTTACGTAGCTCGGTTCAAGGATAGTCCCAGGTCAGTCGACGACGCATTCAAGGCTGTTGCTGAACGTGTTGCAGACGCCTGTGTTGCCATCACGGGTATGGCAAAATTTGAACCCTCGCCGTTTAGTGAAGATGATGCTCCATCTGAAGATTTCGCGTTAGCGCGAATCCAAAAACTGGTGATAACTACAAACCCGGGAAGCGCAATTCACCATTCGACAGATCTTTTACTGCGGAGTCTGGCCGTCTGTACCTCTAAGCCGCCACAAATTCTAAAGAGATACATTTGACTTCGATTAATCTGGCAAGTCAGTTTAACGTAAAGCAAATACATGTTTTATTTTTAATTACCGGAAAGGGTTTCAAGTGAGTTCCTAGTTAAGGATGAACTGCACGTCCAGTGCGGGAGACGTCTTTGGCGGCCTTCCTGTCATCGAGACGTTGGTGCGAGGTTGTTGAGTTTGCTGACGACTTTTAGCCATGTTTTTTTGTGTTTCCTTGTTTCTTTCTGGATTGTTTCTTACGCTGTACTCGATTTTTGAGCTTAGCCGCTGGATTGTGTCTGCTTCTGTTCAATCCTCGACTCCGTTCTGCTAGAACAATGTGCGCACACGTAAGCATTTTTCTGTAGTATTTGTATCCACAAATACGCCGCTCCAAATCAACTCCCCAGCCATGCTCAAGCGATGGGATCTACGCAAAGATCATTTGACAGCTTTAGTTTCAAGCTTGCGATCTTTCGCTGGCAGGTCGTCCTCTTCGCCCTCGTCTTCACATGGACGAAGTAGTTGACTTTGGCCACCGGTCTGTCCTTCATCAGAGACTACCAATTCCTCCAAGGTGTTGATAGTGTTAGTGCTGTCTTCATCGAGGTCGACGGCATCTGGAGGAATATTATCCAATCCTGAAGCATTACTCTCTCCGAATGCGACTGAAAAATCCTCTAATGCGTCCTCTAAGGTTTCGTCTTCGTCCTGTTGATATACTGTTAAGAGTTCTTTCACTTGCACACAGTTGAGGCTGTTGGTTTTACAAACAGTAACACTGTTGGTATCCATCAAACGGCATGCTGCTTTCACCAATTCTGTTGTAGTCACAGCGACATACTCAGATGTAACGGGCTGCTTTGGATCTAAGGTCTCTGTTAGATCCACCAGTTGTTGCAGCAGTAATCTCATATGAAAACGACGCCGCTGGACGAATGCCTTGATGACCGCGTTGAAATTCTCACAGGGATTGTTAGTGGTGGCAAAGCCTTGTGGCGTGTGATACACTTGCCACCTCCAAAACCGACCTTTGATCCACTCGTCTTCAAAATACTTAGCGAATGCAGTGAGGTGCGTATACTTTCGCCCTTCTCTAACACCCTTTCCTTATACAAGTCGAAATCGTGCTGACTGCTACTGTAGTGCATGTCCATAATTGAACGTAGCAGCATGTAGCGATCGTTTGGGAGAAAATGTTGAGTCTTTTTACGAACATTGTAAAGGACATGGAAGTAGCACATTAGAACCGTTGCATCCGCCAATTCCGGTACAGCTGCTAACGCATTGAATTGAGAATCTTCTGCACCACCCATGACAGCGTCAATCCGAAGCTGTCGACCTCTTAAGTTTCGGACTAACTGCGAAAAACTCCTGAAGCATTCGGCATATTCATTTGCTGTGCGCCTGCTAACGACAAATAGGGCGCAAAGTTGATACGCCCGTGCTTGATCGGTAAAGCCACACGAAATCACTGGATAGCCAATGTCACCTAATTTAAATGTTGCATCTGCATGAAAAAGAGTGAACGTCGATGTAGTGGCAAATTTGAGAGAGCTGTCAATCCGGGAAGGAGAGGTAATTCGAATGATGAACGGGTCGCCGTCTTCTCCTGATCCAACGAACGCAAAACCGTCTTTGTCTTGTTTGTTTCCAAACAAAAACGCTTTGTTGGAATCGATGTCGATGTTGTAAGCGTGCGACCGAACCATATCCTCAATTGCTCTGATTGAGTTTTTAGTAAACTACTAAGACCTTACTTCTTGTAAACTCTGTGGTTTTGGATGTAGTCTATCATCATCTTTGATATTCGCGGGCCATTCAATTTGGCTTCTCCAATTGCCAATTTAATTTGCTCAATGGTGTAGCGGTCCCATTTCTTGAACATCAAAAGTCTGAAGAACTTGCTCGATCTCATGATTTTCAAATACATGCTGGAGAACACTCGCGCACCGAAAATTTGCCTCAAATTGATAGCTCTCTCTTCGTCCTTGGTAAGAGCGTCATCGTTGTCCTGTTGCTCCATCTGGTGAGCCCGGAGGAGCCTGCTGCTGGAGTTTTGGTCAGCGTCGCTTGCATACTTCAACTGTTTGGTCGGACCAGTAGCTGCGGATACTGCATCGCAACTGTTAATGAGTGTGAAGGCCACAAACAGGATGTAGCTGAAGCGCATAGCTGGTTCCGGAAACTGTAGGCTAGGCGGAAGTCAAATTGGGAAGTGAAGAAGAATCAACGAACCCAGCGAACTCTGGCTATTTTTTTACATCCAACGTGCCCGTCGCGATTACGAAGGACTTTAGACCTCATTGGTACAATAATCACTCCGCTGTGGCTTCCCATTACATGTGTTAATATTACCATATGATTCATTTATGAGCAGCCGTGGCCATAGGTGTGCGGTTAGGATGGTTAGTACTCGTTTGCAACTGCAACGAATCCATACACAACAGCAACGCAGCTTACACGCATTATTAATATTAATAACAGTAAGAAAGTTACATGTAGGCAATCGCTGCCGCGTATGCGGTAGGCTGGTTTGTACGATCGCTCCTCTGCACGCTAAGAGGACTGTGGCTCACCTTGATAAAGCGTAATCGGTAGTATTCTCGGATCTCCTCGGAAAAGAAATTTCTGAGTAGCATTATAACCTGGTAATTGGGGGATCAAATATATCAATTTATAGAGTAGTAATACCGACATCGATAGAAAACGTAGTTAGTTTATTTAAAAGAATACCCGCTCAACACGGCAAATCACTAGGACGTTGCCTGTAACGTCCACCTCAACTATTATGTATGTATGGGGGCATTGAATGTTGCGCGGATGGAGCGCAGTAAAATGCGAAGTGCTGCCGGTATAACACGCACGCGCTGGTAGGAGTTGCGGGCTCGGAGATAGCCGTGTGGCTACCGGTACGCCTGAAAGGCAAAACTGTCATCCCCAAACGCCTTGACGCGACGGGTGGCTTGGAGATGCTACCTGGTGCAGGCTGCACCGTGCTGCTAAGATTATCATCTACCATGGAACTTTGAAGTTTGCGTTGTGCGGCACTATTACGTGTAATAGCAGATGCTGCGCCGAGGACGTAGGTCTATATGAAATCTACTCATTAACTAATTGTAAGAACCCTTGTGCAAACATGCATTGGGTGCTTGCAGCTCAACATTGAATATAAGCATTATAACTTTGTGCTTCTCACGTCTTTTGTAATAATCATACATAGCTAAAATGTCGCTCCGTTTTATGGCCTTGCCACATTGCTTGGACAAGAGCTAGAATTTAATATTAAAATGAGAACGGCGTAGCTACATTTTTAGCTATTTTAAAAAGTTAAAATCACATAATCTAACGCTGGTTGTAGCCATTGTGGACGTAAAATATCCATTTTATAAGCAGTTTTGCCATTTCGAAGCATTTCATCTCCCCTACCGTACTTCTTACTGAGACTTGAAACTTCGTAACCTACGGTTTCAGACCTATGTGAACAGGCATACCAATTTTCAAAGCGATAGCATGCCTCCTTCGTAGGGCCCCCGTACAGACCATGCGGCCTGTTAGGGGCAATGCGTCTTAAAATCAATTGGTTTTATTTGTTTTCGTAAAATCGCACATCCTTAACTCTGAATTTTTGTTGGAGAATTATAGCCCAGGTCCTTGTGAATGGGGCACTGGTGTTGGTGACGGTGTCAGTGCGGACGCCGGTGGTGCTGCGGACCTGGCAGTCGTCAATGGGCGTGGTGCACGAGGGCGTGGTGCACGAGGGCGTGGTTCGCGTGGGGCGTGCTACGGCTTGGCGGGGGACATGAGCCTCCGTACAACGGCGCGTCGCGCAACTTGGAGGGCACACGAAGCTGATGAAGCTGACAGTGTGTTTGTTGGTGTACATACGCTGTTGTATATGGCATTGATGTTGGTGACGCGGTTGGTGTAATTGGTCTTGTCGGTCAGACGTTCGGATTTGGCCGTGGTGATACGATCCTAAATCACCCCAGCCGGGTAGGACAACGCCCACGGGGAAACAGGAGCTCCAACGACGCCATCACGTACGCCGCCCATCATGCTTCAATATGTCTACGTGAGCAAGTTGGTTGCGTTTTCACCTGACAAGGAGTGATGGATGAAAGCAAAAACCTACCGGCATATTGGTACTGCCTACAATATTGGCCGGGTGTATCACCAAGTCAAAATAGGAAAGAACGCTTCTCTTTTCCAGATTCGTTGGCTGGACTGTGAAGCACATCAGTGTAGGGTTGTACAACATGGTATTAAGAACTACATTGCGCTGACACGGGTGAAGAACCCGGCCTGGCGGATACTGGTTCGACCTGATTCTACTGAGGAGATCGACTTTAAGGAGAACGATTCCGATTGCGAAGAGGAAGACGTGGGGCTTTCAACCCCACGGAGTAGCTTCCAACCAGTCTTGAAGAGGTTGAAGCTATCCGCAGCATGTGATTCCTTCCGGAAGGAGAAGTTGAAGAGCCTTCATACCTGTACCAGCACGGCGACGGATATACCAAAAACCTACATGCGTCCTGAGTTCAAGCATTTGTTTGAGCATTCTGCCAGCCCATGCTTCTTCGCGTATATACCCTTCTACTTTTGGCGCCAAGTTCTACATGAAACCAACAAGTACGCTGTGGTGAACAGCATACGCATGGCGACACCGTTCACGCTCGACGAGCTGATGATATTTTTGGGGATTCTCTTCTTCATGACAATGAATGAAAAAGGAGAGTACGCTAATTACTGGGGTCAACAAGCCGAAGATCTAATATTTTGTGGCGTTACCACATCGCTAGACGGCATCATGACCCTCCATCGATTCAAGTTACTGCGTCGGTGTACAAGCTTCACTGCAATCGGAGCGACATCTTGGATCGATTGAGTGGTGTGATTGATCAAGGCAAAGCGCAAAACTTGAGAGAGGAGTTGGAGGTAGAGTCGAAAATCCGACAGCATGTGCTGGGGGTGACGAGACCACTGTTTGGAACCAACTGGATTGTCAAAGTGGACAATTATTATACATCGATTCAGCTACTTCGAGAACTTCGGCTTAGAGGCCTCTATGGACGACGCACTATCCGTTCAAACAGCAAGCACTACCCAACCCACAATATCTTACACAAGGACGACTTTACCCGGGGTGACTATAGTCTCGCACGATCACAGCATGCTGCGGCGTCGTGGTGCGACGGCAATGTTGTCAATCTGGTCTCTAATGCCGACGCTACAAATGTTACTACTATAACCCGCATGGTTGGCAGTGAGAAACAATCATTTTCAGCTCCGGCGTGCGTCGATCAGTACAACACCAACATACAAGGTGTCGATAGGATGGACCAAATACCGCGGACGGTTCTCTATTGCGGATGGTCATTCCTACAAGCGCTGGCACAAGAAGCTGACCCTCGCGCTGATCGATGTGGCGAGATCTAACGCGTATCTTACGCGGCGGTTGGTAAAAATCAGAGCCGATAACTCGTGACCCGCACAGAAATTTTGTGATGGAGCACTTTGGAACGGACAGTGGAGGAACGCACCCAGTGACAAACACATGTTTTACAGCAGATAAATGTTTGACGACGGAGAAGCGGATCATGTTGTTATGCCTTCTTCTCAGCGGCCAAAGGGATTAGATTCTGTGCTCGCGACGACTGCGTGCACGTCGGTGTCGACTAGACAAATTCATGCGGAGAAGAGCAGAAAGCGCCGTCGTTGCATTGCATGCAGATGGGAGGGGATGTATCCGACTGAGGTAACAAACTATTGCCTCACTCCGGTGTGTGTGTCTGTGCATGATTGTGCACGACCGTCCCGCCATGCCATGAATGTGTCTGTCGACGACGTCAACATGTTGGAATAAGTTCCACCAGTTCTACTATCCGAGCGAGCTTTTTGCTGATAAAAGAAACGTGCAGCGCCACTTCAATCTAGCTAAGTTGAAGGACATTCATGAACCTAGACGTGTGGGCGTACAGCGACCTGCCGTCGCTCGCCAAATTGCTTACGAACTTGGTGGGGATCCGCCTCGCACGGACCCGGTGGTGGTGTTCCTCTCGGGGTCGGCGGTGGTGCTGCTGCTCTTGGGATCGGCGGAGAGCCGAACCTTAACCGCGATGTCGGTGGCACCCATGGGTTTGCAGTGTTCGGGCTGGGCAGTAGTGCTGCTCACGGACTTGCTTCGTTTAGACTAAGCAGCGAAACAATGGACAAACGCGGCGGCGCTGACCACGGCCTCGGTGGCGGCGCTACTCACGGACTTGGCGACACTGGTCTCGGTCTTCGTGGCGGCATGCACAACGGACTTGGTGGTGGTGCTGTCCACGGACTTGGTGGTAGCGCTGCCCAGGGACTTGGTGGCGCTGCTCACGGGTCCAGTAGTGGCGTTGTTTATGGACTTTGAGGCGGAGACGATGACGCGTGCCACGGACTCGGCAACGATGCTCTCGGTAGCGACGCTCTCGGCAGCGACGCTGCTCACGGGCTTCGCGGCGGCGCGGACAACAGACACGGTGGTGGCGCTGTTCACGGACTTCGCGACGGCGTCGATGCCCCCGACCTCAGACTGGCAGCTCTCGGGGTGCCGCCACCCACGGACCTGGCGGTGGTGCCGCTCACGGATTTGGCAGCGCCGCTGCCCACGAACAGGGTGGTAGTGCTTCTGAAGGAGTTAGCGGTGACGCAGACAACGGACTTGGTGGTGGCGACAGCGACACGGGTCACCGACGCGGCAACCAGGTAGCCCTGGACCACATCACCGCCGACGGACCTGGGGATGGTGATGTTGGCGGACTTGCCATCGTCGCTGCTTACTGACTTAGTTGTGGAAGTACTAATGGACTTCACGACGGCGCGGGAAATGGACTCGAGGGTACCGCTCTCGGACTTTGCGGCGCGACGATGACACGGGTCACGGACAGGCAGCTCTAGGCATCGCTGCCGTCGATGGACCTGGCGGTGGTGCTGCTCAAGGACTAGGCACCGCCGCCGTCAACGTACATGACGGTGGTGCTGCTCAAGGACGTAGAAGCGGCGTTGATCACGGGCTTCACGGCGGCACAGCTCACCGATGTGGTGGTGGCACTGCTTTCTAACTTTGCGGTGGCGACAGCGCCACGGACGTAGTACCGAGGTAGCGATGGGTGAGTCGAGAACACTAGTAGATGAACAGTGTACTTATATTGTTTATGATAGATGTAGATAGAATGACATGTCGACTTCCAACTACAATGTACATCCATATGGCGGTATAAGTATCAGCACTTGCAAAAGGCTCCGAGCACGAGGAGCGATGTCTTGGACAAACTGCGATGTCGAAGCAATCATACGTGCCATTGACATTGCGCTGCGCTCTCGAGAAACTACCAACTTTGCGCCTTTTTCAAAAGAAATATGTAAACAAAGATAATGGTTGCATCCCAAATGAGAGGCTGCCTAGACAGCGAAGTATCTCTAACGTCCGCCTGCTTGAGAAGGACCTTACCCAGTCGTGAAAGTGACTGGACTTCCACCGCATGTATCCATTTTGAGTCAGAAAAAGAAAGAAGACGCGCAGCGAAATCGTGAAAGACATTGTGCACGAGCTGGAAGATCGTGCAATCGGCGCACGCACTGTAACATATGATGGATTACATGATGCACTGCGAAGTTGCCTCGCAGAAGTAGGAGTTCACGACCTATCCAACAAGCACACTACGTCGGATACACCGGTCACTCAGGATGCAGAAACTCCGGACACGCGTGCTGCGTTACCAACTTTCTTTGGAACGGAAAGTTTCGCCGAGTTCCCCCGATGTTGCCCTCCCTGAGTGCTCCGCTGCGCATCTGTGGGTGCTATGGCGGTGTGGGAACGGCGATAAGCAGTTGCCACCTCTGCATTTGGTGGAAGGCGCCGATATGCCTGATCGAAGCAGCCAAAAGCGACTCAGTGATGCTGGATACCTGATGAAGAAAATTGAGGCGTTTGCAACAAGAAAAACTTACTTCAGCGAAGACAAACTGTGGAGGAAGCAGTACGGGTCTACGCTGCATGCGCCCCAGCAGTTGAAGTGTCCCTCAGCACCACACGCATTCGCAAGCGACGCAGAGGACAGCTAACTTGGACGTCGATCGTACGTCTTACCGAATTGCCGATAAGACTGCACAAATTCGCTTGTAGCTATCTGCCCTTTAGTTGTATAATACGCTGTGATTGGTCAATATAAGTGTCCTGAGACTGTCCTGCAAAATCCGTTGAAGAATCAGTTATTGTAGGGTATCATCTTGCTCAGGAAATCAATTATGCGCCGCATATTATGGCAATATATTGTAAGTACCATATATTTTTAGGAAGCACTGGTCTGGACGTGCCGGTCGGAGAAACCCGCGGAGCCTCTGCGAGTCCCCTGCTGGCGGGTAGGGCTGTCAACGTTGGAGAAAGTATCTAAAAACTCAGAAAATTTATTTCCGAGTAAGTAGAGCTATTCTCGCTTCAGACTAGAGGATTGGGCTGGTAGTGCTACGAATTATTTCCATTTTGTTGCGGCTTTTCAAGCAAAAGGGTTTTTCAAGCACATGGCATCTGCTTGAAAAACCACCTATTACATCCATTGTGTGTTTCGAAAGCTTATACGGGACGGGCGTCGTATTTTTCTCTCGATGTTCAGTGTATGCAAAAGGATCCGCTGAAGAATCAGAGCAGAATCCGTGTCCACACCCTCAGTCAACTTCTTAACGTCGCGCTCATCCTTCCAGATCCGGTGCGTGCCAGCCTTAATAGTGTATCCGCGGTCATCGATCTCGTCCAGCCCTCGTCCCTTTTCGAAGTGCTCACGCAGCTCGCCATACTCTTCCTCGTCCATCAACGGCACGGCAGCAATAATCTCAAACACCTCGTTGAGTTCAACCAGCAGTTTCTCAATCGACGCGTACTCCATCGTCGTTCCACTATCATCCGGGTTATATTCCGGTGACACCTGGGCAACTTCCTCCTCACGCTCGGCCGCTGCCTCCGCCTCCTTGCGCGCCTTGTCCCGAGCCTCCTCCTCCTTGTCGAAGCCCAGGTTCGAGTTCTCCACTGCGTCCTTGCCCACCGCCTTACCCCAGCTGCCCTCGCCCCACTGGAAGGCCTGCGGCAGACCGCAATCGCCGAAGAACCGTCCTCCACCAGCGTGTTGCACGCGCCGCCCGTCGTGCGCAGCTGCAGATCCACCTCCTTGAACTCGCCCTCTACCGACGTCTTGAGGAAGAACGGCAGCACCAGCGTCTTGGCCGGAGGGAACTCGTTGTGCTTCTCGATGGCGTCCAAGATGCCCAGCAGCTCTTTGTACGACTCCTCGTTCGCGCGCTGCTGCTCCGGGTACCGTCCGAATCCCCGACGGTGCGACCTTTGCAAGTAGATCCTTCAACTTGACACGGAGTTCTTCGGCAATACGCATGATATCTTCGTGAACTTGGGTTCTACCGGTACAGGGAAGGTGTAGTTCTATTGCAGTCACATCGGGGATAAATTTGATGTGCCTTCGAAAGCTGAGGTCATCAACTAGTGTAGACCGACTGCAATCCATTCGGCTATGAGGTTGTTAACCTGGCATTTCTCCTCATTTGTGAGCTTCTTCAGTTTTTTTGGTGGCGGCTCCTCTTCTCCAGCAGCATAGAACTCCGACATGAGAGCTCTAACCGTACCCCGCGGCGATGCCGTCAGTGTGGCCATCTACGCTTCGTATGCTTGGAGGTCTCGAGAATGGAATCGCTCCATATGCGCACTCGCTTCATTCTTTCCAACTTGGCAGCAAACCTCCTCGTCACACTGGAGACACCAGGCAAAAGCAGCGTGGTTTGTACGAAGCTTGTGACATGGTACGTCACGGTACTTGTACTTTGCGACCAGCCGAATTATCAGCCAATACTGCGGTATGTGTGCTCCGACCATGTTGTAGAAGATTTTGTTGGGGTCCGGGCCTTCGGGGTCCGCTTCATCTGGGCTCTCGCGGCTTGCCGGGGGTTGAGTTTGCAGATCTGAGCAATGGATTGCGAATACTTATATTTATTCATCTCAAATAAAATATGGGAGGTAGAGTTGGCCGAGTTATCCGGAGTTAACTCCTTTCGAAATAGCGTCGAGTTATTTAGTTAAAATAACGTTATATGGGAGAAACGTTGACAGCACTACTGGCGGGTACATCTAGTAGCCCCACCTGGATGCCGTGGCTGGCCAGCGCGAAGGAGGGCTGACACGCCAGCCTACACCACCCTTACCCGAGAGCACCAGCAGCTTGTGCTCGAAGCCCACCCTGCGTGCTTCACGCCCAACACGGCAGGGTCCGGCTGATGGGACGTGATCGACTCGCACAAGCTCTGTTGGGGTAGCCGGCGCAACCGGCCACCTCGCCGGCTTATTCGGACTGCTGGCGTTAGCGCTATTTCCATCGTCTGGTTCTGGCGCTTGTATTTGGATGCTAAGTCTTCGCAGTGCGTGTCTAAATTGTAGCCAGGTTCACACATTGCTCGTGCATGTACGTTTGTGTGCGTTGCCCTCGCCTGCGAGCACGCAGCCAAACACATGCTGCTTGGTGGTCCTAGCTAACTTAGCAGCTAAGTACTTGTTCATCAGTACCGGTACCAGTACCGGTATATATTCATTTAAATTCGTGTATTTCACGATTTATGCTCAGTGCTATAAACCCTATCCCGTGTGAATTTCGGGTGACGCTTCTGACAGGAAGAATACGGTAAATTCTTTTCTGGTTTTTTCTGCGAGACAGATATTTTTGTAGGTACCGGTATGAACATTAAGTGCGAAACTTCAGCATCAAAATGGACGAAGACAACGTGGTGGGGACGCTATTCCTGCAGAACGGGGAGGACAACGGCTACGACCCGGAGGACTTCGTTCTGGAGCTGGACGTGGGCCCCTCTGCGCCGCACTTCCGCATCTCCGTGGCCGACGATGACGGCGCAATCCCCGGCTCGCTCTTCGCCTGTGCAGTCTGGAACGGAGCGGTCTGTTGCAAAACAAGTTTTGGTGGGAATGCAATCAACTCAATTGACGCACTGTGTTGATGTAAGTGCAGAGGTTCATCGCCATGCATTTTGCCAAACATCCGGAGCTAGTGAAGGGCCGCAGTGTCGTGGAATTCGGAGCAGCCTCGTGAGTGTTGCAGTTGATTTACCAAGACAGGAGACTGAAAATTGTGGCAATTGTAGAGCGTTGCCGTCGCTGGTCGCGCTGCATTTTGGAGCCAAGGCGGCTGTTATAACAGGTGAGAGAGAAGTACGGTTTCCGTTGGGGTTGTAGCATTCTTATACAGGTTCGGAATGTGCTGTAGACTATCCGAACGACTTGTTACTGAAGAATATCGAGACGAATATCAAGCGCAATGAAAAGTTACTGGGTACGGGAAGACACCAAGTGAGAGGGCATTTGTGGGGCAGCGAGGCGGTCGAGTTGTTGAAATGCCTCGAGGACTCGACACAAAACTCGAGTACTGTAGTAACTGATAGTTCCAAGGACGATGAGCTGGAGCCTGAACGTTCTGAAAGCGGGGCTAACGCGACGAAGGATCGATTTGATGTGGTTGTCATTGCTGAGTGTCTGTGGCTTCATCATCTGGTAAGTTTCTGGCTGCCTACTTTGTTGGGTTGGATCGACTGATCAATTTCAATTTGTTCTCTTTGTTCGCTATTCAGCATGGAGATTTGCTCAAGTCTATTGACTCCTGCTTAGCTCTTGATGGAAAGGTACGTACAAATGTTGCCTTTCCTCGAATCGCTATCTCTGTTAACGTTGTGATCGGATGGTTACTGTCAAATGTAACGACTGCGCAGGTGTTTGTGAGCTTCGCGCACCACGTTCCAGGCCACGAGCAAAACGACTTGTCGTTCTTCACCAAGGCGAAGGAGCGGTGCAGTTTCGATGCCGTCCATGTGGACACTCTAGCGTCACCCCATATCTTCAACGCCGATCTGTTGGTCGACCAGTATCTGTACGTGCTCACGAGATCCAAACAAAATGCCTGATAGAATATGTCCAATGCTGAACAAAGAGGAAAATAGAGGTCGACATTCAAGATACCTTGACTATCATTCCGACGCATGAGTAATCAGACCCGCCGTTTGTTGACGCCCCGTGCATCTATTCCAGTTCCCTTGTGTCCTACATGTACAACCGAGTTTGCCACGCGCTGCGGAGTCTCATTCTCCAATCTGCAACGGAAGCGTTAAACACATCATCGCTGTCTACTTCAAATGAGCTCATCGCCGAAGTCGAATGGCCCGTGGGGAAATGGCCCCAAGCCGTCACGAGAGGAGATGGAGCGCCGCACTGACGAAAGGTATGTGCGTCAATCGTTGTTGAGCTTTGCATTGTGCTGAGTGCTCCTAACTGCATTGATCTCTGCTGAAGCTCCGCCAAATGCCTCGAGTACGTGAAGGAACACGCGGAACGCGGCAACCCAGCTTCCGTCATCGACTGCATCGACGAGTTCGCGTCCACCAACCACATGATGAACATTGGTCAGGTGAAGGGAGCTGTGATCGACGAGGAGATTCGCAAGAAGAAGCCTGTGGTCATGGCTGAGCTAGGAGCCTACACGGGCTACAGCACTGTGCGATTCGCGAGTCTGCAGCGTGAAGTCGCGGGCAACGAGTCGCACTACTATTCGTTCGAGTACTCGCCAGTGTTCGCAGCTCGCGTTCGTGAGATGGTTGAGATCGCCGGTCTCACGAACCAGGTGACGGTGTACGTGGGAGCCTTCTCGGACAACTACGAGGAGCTTCGTGGCAAGCAAGTCGATGTGAGTGTTGGTATGGGTTTGAGGTTGAGTCGGGACTTACATGTAGCTGACGACATGTTGTTGGTATCGTGCAGCTTTACTTCATTGACCACGAGAAGACCGTGTACTTGTCTGATTTGAAGCTGATTCTTGGTAGCGAGACGCTGGTTCCTGGCTCGGTTATCGCTGCAGACAACGTCGTTCGACCGGGTGCGCCGGACTACGTCGAGTTTATCGAGAACGACGCGCAGTTCTCGGCTGTGCGTCTCACCATTCACTGCGGAAATGACCGCAAGCTGCTGCCCGATCTGTCGATTGCTACCTTCCTAGGATAAGGAACAAGTCTCTAAATCAATCTACGTTAGCGTTTATTGCCTTTCGTGTGGAAACACAGGATACGAGTGACCGTCTGCAAACGCGTGACAGATAGGAAACACTGTGGTTGCCACCACCAAAGAACATTGGTGTTCATAGCGAAAGGTACTATAATAGACCTTGACCTTGACATCACCGCCGTGTTTCATGTACAGGGATGATTCGACCTGGGTTTTATCGGGGGCAAACCAGTTCAGAAGAAAAGAGCTGTAACCAGTGGTTACTAACCACAATATTCGGTCTAAAGCTTCACGACAAGTGTGGGTCTTGTTACAGATAATTACGTAGTGCCCTTCACCTTACAAGCCCGAATGAGGGTGAAGTTGGACAATTTGGGCTTCTTGTCTCCGTTGCCTTCGCTTCGAATACGGGGATTTTATTTTTGTTTTGCTCGTGACGGAGTGACCGCTTACCTGTAAAATGTTAACCCCTCTAAGAAAGGTGTCCGGTAGATGCCGCGGAAGTGGCGCGCTTCGCCACACACCGGTATGTCGGCGTTGTCAACGAATTTGGGAGAGTCCGTGAAGAAAGACGAATATGGTACCTTATATGTTGGAGGTGACGAACTAGTATGACCTGGCACGGAAAGCACCCTGCTTTGGCAGCCCATAATGGATAATACACGGTATTTCGTAGTATCAGATACAGGTATCATTGTATCAGGATCAGTATCAAATAGTACTAGTACAGGATCAATATCACTTGATACAGGCCGATTTTCTAGGATAGGGTGGATTAGGATCAGTGTTACAACGGCAGTGACCAATGCTCCGAACCCCTGTGCATAGGATCATTTTCAATGGTATCAGAGACAACACCACAGTTGGTCGAAACGACTTGTGACGGTTTGTGTCGATAGGCATCGCAGCGCGACCTCGAGTCCTCAAACGATCTAAAGCTCATATCCTCTCGAAAATGGCCGAGCGGAAGCGTTGGGACAAGCAACAGCAGGACTTCCTGCCTTCGCGAGTCGAGTCGACTTCGGACGCGAAAGCGGATCCCGTGCTCACCAAGCAGCTCCAGTACATCAAAGTGCTGGAGGAACGCAACCGAGTCAAGAAACGGTTGGCTGCAGCTTCCAAGCGCAGTGACCGTCTGCACGAGAGAGAAGAAGCTTTCGTGACGGCGTTCAATGTCCCGACCCGAGCAGCTCCTTCGGCCTCCTTGTCGTCGAGAAATACCAGATCGGCGACGTCGGTGCTACCTACCAAGTTACCTGCGAAACGAGAGGAAGCCAAACTCTCCAAGTGCAGGTCGGCACCGTCGACGACGTTGAATTTTGCAGTTGGAGGTGGTGACGATACCTCAGTGGAGCAGAACCGAGTACGACGAGCCAAGTGGAACCGACCTCAGGCCCCGATGGGAGTCGCAGTAGAGCACCAAGACGGTGTGCCGCAGTTCCGACTTACGACGCATAATGAAAGTGAGGTGAAGGGTGGAGACGACGAGGTTGAAGAGGAGAGTTACTTGGAGGAGTCCTTTGAGGAGTTTGAAGAGGATGAAGAGAGTGAGTTCGGACAGGAGGGGGACCTGGTGATCGATGACATTGATGATGAAATGGATGTCAAACCAAGTGTGGATACAAGCCGAGAGGAGCCAAATAGTACGAGGTCCGATGTTGCTGCTGCATCAATTTCTCCAGTTGATTTATCAAAGACGACGAAAGAGCTAGTGGGGATCATTCAGCACCTTTCACGATCAGAGCAGCGGGCCCTGGTCGATGTATTGCACAAATTCCAAGCTAGTGATCAAGACGCGAATGATGTCAAGGTGCTTCAGAGCTCGATTGGAGACCCTGCGATCTGGAAAGAGATCACTTCTGCGCTTAACTCGTCGACAAGTTCCTCTCCTCAAGCAAAACCTACAGCTGAAAGGGTCGAGGACAGTTCTGCTGCTGGAGTAGAGCAACCTACAGTCGCACCTCTTAAAAGCTTGCTTGAGGAGCACTTAAAATGGGAGGACGAGTACGCCATTGAAGTCAAGGAACGTCTCGCACGGGAGCGAAAAGAAAAGCATCGGATTTTGAAGGAAGCCGAGGAGCGTCGAGCTAAAATGATGAAACAAATGGAGGATGAGGAGCGAGAAATTGAACACCTCATGGAGGTTAAACGGCAAGAACGCCTTGCCAAGTTGCGAGCCCTACAAGAGGAAGCTGATACGACTGTCGATTCTAGAAAAGTACGAACGAAACAGGACGAGTCATCAAACGACAAGATTTACCCCGAAACTTACTCGGACGATCGAACACCATCAACAGTTCGAGAGAGAGAGGCGAATGGAAAACCGCACGGTGCACGCGAAAACGTTGACACAGAGGAGGCTCTTTACATCGCCGACGTCAAGGGTACGGTTCTTGATTCAGCAGCTTTTGACGAGAATCAATCGGGCGCCAAATTTTCTGAGGGTCAAGTTCCTGTCATTCCTCGACTCAATTTTGCCTTTGATTCGGGTGAGGGGCGTTCACGAGGACGGAGCGCTACGAGATTCAAGTGAAGTTGCTGTCAACATGGAGCAAGACACGAGCTGTTGGTCTCACGCAGCTTTGCGTTTATGATCTGAATGGCGACGAACTTCCAGTTAATGCGGAGACAGTACGGCTTTTTGATCAACAAACTGGCCGACCTCTCCCAAAAACCAATGACATGGTACGAGGATTGCAAAATCTTTTTAACGGTGTAGCCCAGACAAATTCAGAGAAGGATATGTGGCTGGGACGTTTGGGCGACTCAGGTAAGAACCCGCTGCGTTTAAGCTTTATTTTGCTTCTGCTAACATAATTGTCCGCGTTGCAGGTGTTCTCCTAGTTAAATTTGAAGTACCATCAACACCAAGCAAGTTATGTGTATGGAATCACAACAGTGTACGTAGTGAATTAGTTGGCTCTCCTGCCATGCGTCTGATGCTAATTCTCTTTATGATGTCGTAGAGAATGCATACAGCTTGCGCGCGCGATATCGAAGTCTTGGTGAACGACAAATGTGTGTGGACGGGGTCTCTAACGGAAACATTTGGTGATCAAGACGACAATATTTGCACTTGGGTTGATCTACTAGGGTCATCAAGAAAAACATCACGTAGCGCCCGACTTGATAATGATTCTGTATCAACAGCGAGAAGTGATGCAAAGGCATCTGAGCATTGGGCAGAAGCATTGAAGTCGGGACGACGAGCCGCGACTCAAATGGACGAACCAACCTCTGAAAAATCAACAGACGACAGCACACCGCTATGGCTAGCGGGTTCCGCTTCTTCTTCACTGCCTACTGAACGTTTGCCAATGACAGACCGATCGAGTTCTGATTTTGAGGCTTGGATAGCAGACGAGAAACCATCGTCAGGCAGCGTAACCAGTCGTCGAAGGCAGAGCAAGCCATTATGGAGCGTTCGAAACATGACTAAAAATGCTAAAGACACATCCGCTCAAGCTGACATGAAGGCTTATTCAAGCCTCGCGTCCGATACTAGACAAGATGAAGTCAACCACGAGCATAAAGTGAATGCTCCCGCCCTGGCGTCACTCTCGTCTTGGGACAGTCTCGAGAAGTTTAGCAAAACCAATCGAAGTCGCCTGCCAGAGCCATCTGATGCCACTGAGACTACCAAGTTTCAAACGGATGGCAGCCACGAGTACGAAGCTAAGCCGACATCTAGTCGCCTGTCGTTTACAACTTCTGCTCTGCTAACTGAGCTTCGGCAAGGACCATTGGCTAGTAGCTTCAACTCTGCCAGCGTATCTGTCATACCTTATTCAGCGAGTTTCGATGCTTCATCCTCCAGAGAATCTTCCGTCGCCAGTAAGACATTAATCAACAGGGATGCCGATGTCATCAATGCTACAGCAACTACAGATATCCCAGTTCTTCCGAGCGGCAAGTGGCTGCAGGTTGAGATTTTGAGCACATGGGGAGATCCGTTTTACGTCGGTCTCAATGGTGTAGAGATTTTTGACCAACATGGCGAGTTGGTTAGATTTCAAGACCCAACGACGCAGGTGACAGCTTGTCCAGAAAGTATCAATGTGCTGGAGGAAAACACGGACGATCCGCGTGTCCCGAAAAACTTGGTTGACGGCGTGAACTTTACCTGTGACGACTTTCATATGTGGCTCGCACCCTATACACCAGGACAGGAGCACTACGTTTTGCTAGAACTTGGATCCACAATTGCGGTATCAATGATACGAATCTGGAACTACAACAAGTCGCGCACACACACTTGTCGAGGTGTTCGCGAGGCACGTCTCATTCTATACGATGCGTATCCTGCAGCATTAACAGGCATTTCACGTGGTTGTGACGAGTCTAGAAACGTGATTTTTGAGGGCGAGATACGACAAGCGCCAGGTCTGGTAGGAGCGGACAGCATGAACATATCCAACGAAGTGATTTTGTTTACACAAGATACAGTTCTTCTAGAAGCCATCGAGGTGAATGATGAACCTTTGAGAGCGATTGCCCATGAGCAGCAGCGTGAGGAAGAAGAGACTCAAGAAATTGTGGCAAATGTGCATCGTTCAATGGAACTTCGACGCCCCCGAACCTCGGATGAGGGATCGCGCTCAGTTGAAAAGGACCCTAAGAACCAGGAAAATGACGACTATCGCCAGCCACGGTTTGGAAAAGATGGCCGACCGATGACGATGGCGACTCAGTCACTTGCGAATAGTAGTGCACGACTGAGAACGTCAATCGATTCGTGGGTTGCTGAAGAACCGCAACAGAGGTCTCCAGATGCGGCTAAAATTGCTGAAGTCTCCAAGACATTGGAAGAAAATCTCATTGATGAAACTAACATGGAAGAGAAGCTTCCTTACGGTCGGCGACTAACGCTGCAGCTGCATAACACATGGGGTGACCGGAATTACATAGGCCTAACCCAAGTGGAAGTGCTGGTTGGATCACGCGGCACACCGATCCCGTTGGATACTACTAACATTGATGCAACGCCTCGGGATTTGGCATCGGTACGTGATTCTAAACTGTTTTGTAGCTGGGTAGGGTGCGCATTCTTAACCTTCACGCACCTATCTGTAGCTTGGATACGTTGGAGATCCCCGCACACTCGATAAGGTAAGATTTTGCGCAGATTATGTTGGCATAAACTCATTTTCTAAACTAGTTTGTTTGCGCTGTTATTTCAGTTGATCGATGGTGAGACCACTACGTGCGATGACGCGCACATGTGGCTTGTCCCCATGGAAGCTGGATCTGTGCCCGAAGTTCGCATTGAATTCAAAATAGGGCAATACTTTTTGGCCTTCGCATCTGGAATTACAACAAGTCTTCCGAAGACACGTTCCGCGGGGTCAAACAGCTTGCTGTAGCGTTGGATGGAATCTTCATTTCACCAAACGAAACGGGATTCTTGCTTCGCAAGGCACCTGGTGCCGCCGACTTCGACTTCGGACAGCTACTGCGGTTCCCAGATGCAGTCGAAAGTCCTAGGAAAGCCCTTGATAACTCTGTTGCTGCATACTCGGAGCGCGTAAAATATCCGTTCAGTACGCGAGCGTACAAGACTCCGATCGTTAGGCAAGACTACGAGGCACCACTATATCCACAAGGGTT
This sequence comes from Phytophthora hibernalis, assembly GCA_012656075.1. Classification (NCBI taxonomy): domain Eukaryota; phylum Oomycota; class Peronosporomycetes; order Peronosporales; family Peronosporaceae; genus Phytophthora; species Phytophthora hibernalis. The sequence goes on from JAAKBF010000081.1 coordinate 91,877, forward strand.
TCTACTCAAAATCGTCTGCTGGAAAACGTGGGGCGATCCTTACTACCTAGGACTCAACGGACTTGAGCTCTACGATTTCGCAGGAGCGAGGATTCGCGAAAAGCCTGCGATTGTCAGTGCTGTGCCGTACTCTGTTTCAGAGCTAGACAATACCAATGGTCAACAGCAAGATACCAGAACGCCTGATAACCTGGTGAGCGGCCTTGACAAGAATACATGGGAAGCGCATGACGCATGGCTTGCTCCTCTGGCTAGCTCCTTGGCAATCAACAAGGAAACATCGTGTACATCGGGTTTGATACTCCTGTGGTGTTATCGATGATCAAGTTCTGGAATTACAGCAAGACACCCGAGCGAGGCGTGAAAGATTTGGATATTTACCTGGACGACCTGCACTTGTTTTCAGGGACTCTGCAAAAGGCCCCACCGGGTGATGACTACGGAGAAAACAACCGATTCCCCAAGACGCACAAGGTAACGGAGCAATTTGGACAGCCAGTGCTGTTTTCAACCAGCCAGGCCCAAGTGGATGCCGAGAAGCGTTACGTGACCTACTGCGGCACTGAGGAACAAGACGTACTAGGAATTAACGAAGGCCAAGTCATGGAAGAATCCCGAGCGATGTATCGCAAACCGGATCCAGGGGCAGAAGGGGTTGTTGTCGATCTTGAGTGCCGCCCTATGACGGCAGTATGCAGACAATGAATTCGACAAGGTTATTTAAGGAGTCAGAACTTGGGAATGTGCTTGCAGGATCACCTCATTGACCACACTCCCATGATAGCGCAACGTTCTCCAATTGGACTTGACCACGAGCGAATGGTGATGACCGCCATTTCACCATCCAACGGATGCAAAATTAGCGAGGTCATTTGTATTCTTGTTACGTAATAAACGTTGGCCGGACTCACCGCAAGATGGCTCGCATCCGGGTGGCATCTACAGTGGGCGGCACTGAAAGCAGCCGAGCGATTTCAGTTTTATCAAAATGGGCTACACGCTACAACGACTCAAGGTGCAGCTCACAGGTTACATCTTCGCCAGCGGATCTAATTGAACGAAGTCGTGCTCGACAACTTGCTGTTCGAGAGAAAGTGTTCGAGAAACTCCTTCCGTTTTCTTGGTTGCGTTTTATAGCTGGGGTAGCTTCACTTACGCTGGTATTCTCCGATATATTTCGTGGTGGCTTGGGAGTGTCCAGCCTGAAGAAATACTACCCTGCGCTCCAGCCCGACGAAGTGCTCGGATTCGGTACTTCTTGAATTATTCTGCTTTCGCAGCAACGAAAGAGGAGGCATACTCTGGCGACGTGAACGCGACGGTATGGTCGTACAAATCGGACTCAACTTCAATTACTTGGCGTGCATTTGCAAGCTACCTCGCTGTTTCAGACCTTCCCGAGTGTTTTCTGGATCGTGCAGCTTGCCCTTATGAGGTGTTTACCGGCGATGCTGCGTTTCGGTTCATCGACTCAGTGGTAAATGCTGTGGAAATTGCAAAAGGTGGTGGAAAGAATAAGCATTTAGGGCCGGTGGGTATCACGCTTCGAACCGAAAGCGAGTACATCGATCGGCTTCATCAGTACTTACTGCCAAAGTGGTTTACAAACTTAAACTGGCGCACCAACCAGGCACTTTACTACTCTCCAGGGTTTCTCGAGAAGACATGTGCACGCGGTATTTGCTTTCCTGCCAATGGCGCCAGGGTGAGAGTTCCTCACTTTTGCCACGAGCTCTGGACCAACTTAGACCGATCTTGTGCACCCGGGGATACCAGATCGAGAGCTGCTGGGCTGTTGTATGTGCACACGATAAATCGACTTCGCGAGATTCAGACTCGATTCCCAAATGCAACGATGGACTTGACCTTTCTCGAGAGCCAAGAGGACTTGCAGGTGTGTCGTGGCGGTCTATCGTCCACTGGCTTTCGGCGATCTGATGTCAGCACGATTATTCGCGCTCGTGATTGTAGTGGAGGTGTTACGTCCTGCGAGACAGTATTTCTGGAAGACTATCGGTATGAGACTGGACTGCTGACATCGGATGTAGTTCAGTGGTATCGACTGGCTGCATTATTACGAGTAGTTGGCCAGAGCTACTTCTGGTTACGTGGACTCGGACTACTGTTGAGTTGCTGCTACATCTACAACTCCTTGAAGCCCCACAAGAAAATGCCGATCCAGACACGTTTGAAGAAGGGATTTCAGCTTTTTATGAAAGTTCCGACGCAATGCGTCGTGTACGGCAGCCCTTTCCCGGTAGCTTGCTACGTATTCGCTCACTTACTGGATGCCCCGTTCACTTACAATGTCCTAGAGAGCCATTTCTTCTCACAGGCAGGGGCCTTAGATATCCGGCCAGAGACGTTTATATCTTACGCAGTCGTGCAGATGCGCAGTGTGTGGATGTATGCTTTAGTATGGCAAACGGTAGCAAGTTCACAGACATTGCGTGGACTAGTTCGAAGTAACAAAGTGCTCGATGGAGTCACTGGCGTGCCGGAATTCCTGCTGAGTGCTTTCTCGAGTGTGACGCTGATTGCCCAGTATCGCTCGACATTCTTCCGATCAGCAAAAATCATGCGAATGGTGAAACTTCCTTGCAATATTGGTCGAGGCTGGGAAGCTGCCAAGTATCAATACAGCTTCGTTTACCGAGGAAGAGGCAGCGTGTTGCTAGGCGGAGTGATTATTGATCTCAAGTTTTTGATTTGTCTCTTCTTTCTCGTTGCAGCTCTATGGGTAGCGCATAGCATATGGATGTACTACAGGACTTGGAAGTTTGACGAAGGTGAACACCGATTTACGCATTGGTCCCTGCTTCCTCCGACGCCAGTCCCTTACTCCGCTGGAATTTTATGGCCTACTGTCAGTGTGTGCGTTCAATGGCCTAGTGTATATTACTGCATTCGAGATGAGTTGCATCATGGACCTCAACTGCTGCACGTAGTTGAGCTGAAGCACTACCATCATCGTCGCCCAATTTTTGCTCGGTTTGTGAGCTGGAATCGGCATCAACAGAGGAATGGAACTGCACAAGTAATCGCTTCAAATTCTTCTGTCCAATCGAAGTATCTTCCAGAAGGAGAATTGCGCTTGCAAGCACGATCGGTACGAAAGAGCATCGACGTATACAGATACACCCAGCACCAGTTTAAGTGCGTACATCGACGTTCTGAGAGTGTTGAAGCGAACGTGGCATTCATGAATGCCATTCTTATGAGCGATCCGCTGGTTTATTTGAGTTTGAAATTCGGAAGTGGCCACTCGTCGGAGCTGGCGTATTATCAATCGCGTTGGCGTCCACGGCAGATTGTGCTTCTGCCGATCGTCGTAGTTGGTGGTCTCAACGAATTTACGGACGACCTCAAGATGCTTGGACGAGTCAAGACTTCCGAGCTCTCATGGTCAGAGCTTGTACAGTGTGGATGATAGTTTTATTTTGCCTTAGTACTTCGAAGTAGCTTGCTAGTCTGACGAATATCCAGGTGAACTAAATGTTAAGCGAACTTACCCTCGTTGACAGGTAGTAAAAAGATGAGTGTATTTGAAACGCCAGCATTGGGATTGTGGATGCACTTTGCTGTAGCGACCACATCGCATCTTATCGTAGAATGTCCACATCCCATCTTATCGTAGCATGTCCTAACTTGTAACGTGGACATGATGAATGTTCCCAAACGAACGAATTGAAATTAGCCTGATCACTTGTCTTCAAGCCTGGTTGCAACTTTTGGTTTCGCAGCATGGCTCGCATCCGTGTTGCATCTACCGTGGGCGGGAGTGGAAGCAGTCGGTCTCAGACTGTTTTGTCCAAATGGGCTACCCACTACACGGAAAGAAGAAATAGACAGACTGAGTACAAGGCAACTAGCTATTCCTACTGCAGCTCTCATCGAGACGACTCACGCTCGTCAATTCGCTGCCCGGTATAAAATGTTTGATCGGCGACTTCCGTTTACGTGGCTGCGCTTTCTCGTTGGACTTTTCTCTCTATATGTAGTATTGGTTTTCTCCGACATTTTTCGTGGCGGTCTTGGGGTATAGTTGGCGGTCCGAACGAATTTACGGACGGTCTCAAGATGCTTCGACGAGTTAAGACTTCCGAGCTCACAGTAGTAATACTTAGAACATTACGCCGGCAGTTTTTTTCCTTACCGTAATTTATCAACAAGAACAATCCTGGAACGTTCTTTCGAGGCAGCTGCTCTTTCAGCGACACGACCTCTCGACCACCTAAGAGCGAAACCAACGCCCTTTAGTTCTGAGGGTGGTTTCAGATCCGCTCAACTGGTGAGATACAAAGCCAGAAATTTTTCAGAATTAATTTATTGTTTACTCAAAAATTAAAGGGGTATGTATATAGATACCACCAACTGATAACATGACGTTCGAACTAACTTTTGGGAAATACAAGGGCACACCGATCGAAGAAGTATATGCTTCTGATCCTGGTTATTGTCGATGGATGCACAACCAGCCCAGTCTTAATATTACTGAGGATATCAAGATTTTCCTTCACTCCAAGTTTCTAAGCAATGATAATTCGTATATGATGAGTTGGGGCAAGTACAAAGGGAAGACGCTAAAGCAAATTAGTCGCACTGATTCTAATTATATCGATTGGCTTCGTAAGAACCCATTCGTAATTGAGAAATGCCCTAAGCTTGTCGAGGCTTTAGAGCTTAATTAAAAAATATCCTTTTTTAATCCAAAACTAAGCAGTGGTAAAATCAAGTACCTCACCCGTTAGACGATCGTAGGAGAGCTCTTGTTCACTCACAACCAACACAAGCATGTTGGTGCCCTGGCATCCTGCGTTAACACCGCTTACCTGAATAGCCTGGGGTACATCGCGTTCCGTCAGGCGGCTAACATCAGCAATGAGAACACGGTTAGTTAGCGACCACGTCTGATAGTCAAGAAAACCATTCACCAGCTCTGGAGTCAGATCACCGTTAATCGAAGCAATCTTAGCGATTTCGTTAGTGAAGTGGTGGAAGTCATAGTCGTGGCTGATGTCAAACGTCTGCTGAGAACCAATACGAACGTTAAAGTTGCGAATGCTCGAACCGGGGTGAAGAGTCCAAGGAGCCGAATCAAACGGACTCTGGAACTCCTGTACAGCAGCAGAAGGAAAACTACCCGTCTGCTCAGCAAATGGAAGGAGGATAATATACTTAGCATTCTTAACAGATGCCGATAGCTGGAGATCAAACGCGGCATTAAGCTGAGTCGACTGCTTACCAGTACCAGCACGCTGGTAGAACCACTGTGCATAGCAATCATTGTATCGAACCTTCTTTACAGGCTTGGAGATAATTGCCTGATGGTTCTCAAGATGAACGAACGGTACATACAGACGAGAAGTAGTAAATGGCATGTAAGTACCATCGATGGTCGGTTCAAGTGCATTGACTACAGCACCCCAAGAAATGCTGAATGGAGCAGAAGCAGCAAGAACACCAGCCATAGGATTACCGGTCGAAGAAGCTGAAACCATTACTGGACAAGTGTTGCCACTCGCGAGAGTAGTGCTGGTTAGCGACATACCCTTCGACGCATCTACAGCAACAGACGAAGTACCCTGGTTGACACGGAAACGGAGACGGATCTGAGGGTTAGCCATCAAGTCGAGCTCCTTGAAAACCGGATGGAGGTCAGTTAGCTTAACCTTAAGCATATAGTTCCACGTTCCCATGATGGCGTTAGCGGTAGCAGCACCAGCTACGAAGGCACCACGAGCAGTCTGATTCGAGATAGTGGTAGACGCGGCAGCTCCACCTACCGACGGCCACGACGTAGAGAAATCAGAACCGGCATTAGGAGGGTTCGACAGAAGTCGGCGAACAAAGCCATCGTTAGGAATGGATGCACCACCCGAGGGGCCAGTGGTGGCAAACGAAGATGAGAATGCAGTATTGTTTGAGTATCCGTCTCCAGTAGTCGAGCTGGTACCAGAACTGTACAAAGCGGACTGAGCAGCATCCGGGTACAGGAACGACTCTGCTCCATGCTTCTCAACGTACTGTGTGCTGTAGCTTGTCTGTGCGCGGACATTGTTCCAAAAGAGCTTGTAGTCGGCCATTGATACAATGGTCTTACCATTTAGTTCAAGCGACATGCTATCAATGACGTTCCAGTTGCCACACTTTAGAGTGGCACAGAAACGATTGGCAGCAGCGGTCTGAGAAGCACCACCATTCTTCATCGATACCTTGTATGGGAGCATGATGTAAGCATCGCGAAGGCAAGCAAATCCTTCGGAGCCGTTAAGCTGAGCAGTGGCATCGATAGTAATAACGCCATTCTGATACGAACCCTGGTTAAGGTCGATTACAAAGGGTACTCGCTTGCCAGAAGATACCTTGATCTCCGGGTCGCTCTTGAGCGAGCTCTGGTACAAATATTGGTCGGATAGTTGAGTTTCACTCATCGTTGATTGTATATGTTTTCTAATATAGTTTGCACGAAATTAAATATTATGAGCAGCCTTATCAAGCCGATCACATCCGATCATGATCTGATCGAACTCGCCAAAAACTTGGAGTACATCTGGATGATATCTATGAATCGAATGAAATAACGAAGCCAATATCTAAGAAAGGTTCATACCTGGTTCTACTACGACCGCCTAATCTTGATGTAGGACACTGGACGGCCGTCCATAACGGTGAATGCTTCGACAGTATGGGTGAGGCAGCTCCAACAAAGTATGGAATCGGGAAGTACAATCCCAAGCAGTACCAAGGTACGTATGGAGATTACTGTGGTCCATTCTGTTTGCTTTGGCTCTATTCCAAGCAATATAATAAACCGCAAGTATTTTCAAAGATGAAAGATTTAAATTTAACTATTATTTAGTTTGGAAAATATAGATTAATCATGTATCGTGAATTAACGATCTCCAGTGATATTCCAGGTCCCAAGCTGACCAAAGCTTTCAAGACTGGTAAGCTAAGTCTTACAGCTGACCAACTCAAAGGTAGTGGTTCTGTTATCCATCTTCACCCCGCTTCATATGAGAAGGCGCTCAAGGCTCGCAAGGCAGGTCGCGGTGTTCGTCTTGACATCACAAGACACGAAGTCAAGAAGGGGTATAAGCGCGCACAAGGCGGCAGTATCTGGTCCAAGGTATGGGGAGGAATTAAATCAGCATTCAAGTTTGCCAAAGATTCGGGTCTATTGTCTCGCGCCGCCGACGTTGCTGTGCCCGCTCTTGCAACCGCACTCGGAGCTCCACAGGGTGCTATCCCAGCAAGAGCTGCTATCCGTTCCATGACTGGTATCGGTGTTTATGACTCTGATAGTGATGATGATAAGGATGGAGGACGTCTAACCATGACATATGTTAAGAAAGGCGCAAAGCGAGCGCTTTCGTATGCTAAGCGCAAAGGCGTTCTAACTGATGTAGTCGATTCTGGAGAGAAGTACCTACTATCTAAGGCTACCAAACCTGAGCATGAGAACCTAATCAAGTCTATTCGAGGCGAGGTCCGTCGCCGGTATGGAGTAGGAGTTGCAAAGCCAAAGGGTAAGACATTTGCAAAGGGTTCGCAAGCAGCTAAGGATCACACGGCTAAGATTCGAGCTTTGCGAAAGTCAGGTGGATCCTTCCGTTTGTGAGAAGAAAAGAACAAACATTAACAAACTTATTTTTGGTCTCAGCAACAGCATGATCGAGACTGAAGTATCACGAAAGATTACCTTCTTATCATTTTGGTTGTAGATACTGATTGTAATTGTAGAGCGAGAGCCATTATGACAGTTCATCCACGCATACTGACTGGGTTTGTACGAAATTAGCTGACCAATCGCTGCATCACCTCTATCAAATGCGCTGACAATATCACCAGATGCAACGTACTCATTTTTAATAAGATCGCAACGAACGATGTATGAGCTGGTGGGATGAATCTGAGGAATGATGTTAGAGAGTTGAGCACTGGCAACTGTAGCTGAGGCAGCAGGATACGTACCCGCAATTAGACCAAGCACCTTTCCAAACTCAGCATTATCAATGATCAGTCGAGGGACGCGAGTGGTAGTCGGCAATCCAGTACCGCCAGATGAGTATAGTCCAGTAGCTGGCTTGGTCCAAGTACCACCGATTGTTGGTAAAGTAGTAGGAGTCGGCGAGAAATCCACCTGACACTCGTAATAGACACTATTTTCGCTTACTTTCAGATAAAATACGTTGTTTCCAGACGGATCGACCAAATACGCTCCAGCATTGACCAGGGCTGTCTGAATGCTGCGATTGATGTCATTATAGGAATAAATTCCGTCAGGAAGTGTAATACTGATAGTAGAGGTGGTAGCCGCAGTCGGGACTTCGACTTTGAAGCTTGTGTTTTGGAACTGGAATGAATCAATGTTGTACTCACTGTTATACATTGTAATGGATTGAATAGCACAAACTACTTCACGGAAGTCAGCTGCTGAACCGGGGAAAGAATACTTCCATGTTGAATTCGTTCCATCTTGAACGAGATTGGTGCTGTCGAGTTTCAGAAAGCTTGCCATTTTTGTTATATATTTATGAAATCATATTTAAGCGATAATCTGATAAATATAAGACTTTATATAGATATGATTGGACGAGTATATAAGATCACCAACGAAGACGAGACAACGATATATGTTGGATCAAGTCTAAGGAGTCTGAAGTCGCGTTGGAATAATCATAAAACTGGATATAACAAGTGGGTTGTTGATGGAGGGAATGCTTGCTCAATATTTCACCATTTCAGAGAACATGGGATTGATCAATTCCAAATCAAACTCATTAAGGAATATGATGTGATTGACAGAAAACATTTAGCTGTTTTTGAACAGCTTTGGATAAACAAATTACCATGTGTCAATATGAATAACCCTTTCCGTTTTAATCATCTTTATCATCGAAACTATCGAATTGTAAATAGAGAAGCCAATATCACGCGTAGTAATCAGTACCGTCAGCAACACATTAACCAATTAAGAGAATATGATCGTCAGAGATATCAAAACAACCCTGCCCGACGGTTGGCACAGAAGGTAAACATTTGTGCGGGTGTGGAGGTAGATACAATCAATCAGCCAAAGCAAGACACCTTCGAACGGCGAAGCACCTGCGCTGGATGGAAGAGCAAACTTAAAGATCATCTGGATTGATTACTTCGTTGAAATTGAACCTGAGCTGACTCTTCACGCTATCTAATAGCAATATCTGACCTTTTCCACGACCGATAGCTTTATTGTATGCGATCATCATTTTTTGTCATCGATATTATTGATATTGAAATCTTTAACAACCATCTGTAAATCACGCTTCGAATTCGCTCGTAGAATGGCTACGTACTCTGAATTCAAGCGAATCATCTTGTCGGTAGCAAAGTAGCTGTGGCTTAGGAATATGGTACTCAATTTGAAATGCCGGCCCCTGGTCATGTAATGAGAGAATACGTTTTTTTGCAACAGACGGTCATTACTAAAATCATCGATTATAACAAGCTCAGGTTTATTCGAGCTCATGGGAGTATGGCGTACCTGATCAACCTTTGTGGGGTATCAGGGTCAGCAAAAGTAATGAAATCCTCTAACTTATCACGTAGATACTGTAAAGCTCTTGGTGAGGATTGCGGGCTATGATCGTCAAATGGGCAAACACGTGGGGAGAATGCTTAAGTATAAAAAGGCAGAGATTGTTCTTCCCACTGAATGATGGACCAAGGACAACCATTCTAAACAGCTTTTTATGTCAAGGGCTGGTATATCACCCATACCAGCAGACTTGAACTTTTTTGGCAACGAAGCGCCATAGTTTGGAATACCGCTCATGATCGTGTCTTTAATCACTCGATCTATATAGTTCGAGACAAAAACAACTATGAGTTCAGGTTTCTCTTATCCCAAGCCAATATTTTCATCGCCTATCTATAACCCTGCATTCTTTTTAACGTTGGATGCCAGTGGATATCTAACATACGACTATGCTCAGACGCTTTATCTCGCTAAGAATGATTACCGCTTGACTTATATTACAGGAATTACGCCAGGAACAGCAACGCAAGGTGTAGCTCTTATTCCAGGTACTAATAATGATATCAGTGGAATTGGGGCATTATCATGTACCAGTCTGACTGTGAATGGCTCCAGCGTATCATCTGCCCCCACTTACGTCTTCAGTATCACGCCTGGATCGGCAGCAAACAACAAGGCGCTCGTGCTTGATGGATCAGGATCGATAGGGACGATAACATCACTGACAGCGACTTCGATCACAACGGACACGATCACAAAATCCGAACGCTGAGTATAACGCCTACTACATTAAACCTCAATCCAACGACGCTACAGATCCAAGGAACTACATTATCCACGACAGCAGCAGAGCTCAATGCTTTAAGTGGATGCATATCAACAGCAACAGAGCTCAACTACAATCATCTCGCTACCTTGGGCACATTTCAAGTATCAAAAACAATGACATTAGATGCATCGGGGAGGGGAATCATGCCACTTGGCACGGCGGATTCAAATTGTCTTCGATTTTACGGAGGAACCACTAATCGTGAGACCATGAACATTTATAGAGTTTCTGATAGCAATGGATTGGTTATAGCATCACGTACAACCTCTACGTCAAATAACAAGACGTATCCTCTCCTCTCTAATTTCAACGGACAACCCAGCTACGTTCGTTGCCGGAATATCGGCTTCTGCTGCAGATTTGTTGCTGATCAATTGGAACGATAAACCAGCTGGTGGCTTCACATCACAAACGCATCGCATGTGCTTCGATATTGGCTTTACAAGGTCGTACAAGTCAGGATATCCGCATACATTTAGCCTGGTATCATCGGCTGATGCTATATGCATTGGACCAAGCGCAACGACCGCGACCCCTTCTGGCAATGGATGTCTCTACCTCGTAAGTGGTACGATCAACAAAATGCTTTTCAATACTAATACCCTTATTCCAGCTCGTACGGAACGGCACCGATCACTTTGAGCGGTGGAAATATGTACATCAAATGTTCCAATGCGCTCAACGATGGCACCACAAGCTTCGATATGCCGCTATACATAGAATCAAGCAATGCAACTGCTCCTATAGGATTCGCTTTTCAAATATCGAATGATCTTAAGACCACGAGTACGAATGGAGCATACATTGGGACTGTATCCAACAATGATCTTCATTTTATGACCAGTAACAGCAAAAATTGACTATTATGGCAGGCGGACGAGTTGGAATCATTGTAGGCGTCCCAAGATGCGGATTGGAAGTATCTGGTACAGCTACATGTACAACAATACCAATCGCAACGAATACATACATCTACAATGTCTCTACCAACGCGTGGAGCAATCTTGGAGGCGGACCAGTTAGCATCACAATCTGTGCTCTGTTCAACGATGATATATATGTCAATAATTCAGTTTATACTTCATCGGACCGGCGCTTGAAGGAGAATATCCAAAAATTGGATGTTGATATCTAGCGATACAAATTGTTGCAGCCGTCGAGCTACAACTACAAGAACCAAGCTGGTCGAACTAAAATCGGTTTAATCGCACAGGATGTGATGCAGATATGCGGTGAGGCTCTTGTCTTCACGGACAACGAGAACATGAAAGTTGATAAGGAGGGGATCTCGAGGGCATTCAATTAGGTTTGGATTACAATGCTATTACCGTCTTAAATACCGCTATCATCAAGCAGCTGATAGCTATGGTTGAGGATCAGCAAGCTCAAATAGATGAGTTGCGAGCAATTATCTCTGAATAAGTATAGCCATGGATTGCGGACCAAGTAAAGAGCTCAAAACTAATTTAAGAGCGGATCAGATAGTAGTATTCCTGCCAACCAAAAATGCAAATGGTGAGGATGACAAAAAAATAGAGGTTCATCGTGGATATCAAAATAGACTCGTGCGGAGTGGTATCGCTTAGATAGCGAACGTCTTCACAGTTTTAGTCTTTTTTCGGCTGGTAAGCCCACATACGGCCACCCTCGGTTTGCGTTGATGCATCCACCTTTGACTTATCAAGATCAGTTGCCCACACAGCAGCCTGAGTCTTCTGAGGTCGGTCATGAATGATTAGATTCTTCATGAGAGATTTGAGTTCAGCAACATTGTTATCGGCGTTTTCACCATAGCTACCAGATGAGCTGGAAATAATGCGGGGTTAAAGAAGAACATGGTTATAGTAAAAGGATTAAAATCGCTGCGTACCAGATTAATAAAAGCGAGGTATTCATGGTTATTAGAACGAAGTTCGAAGGATCGCAAATCTGCTCTATAGTAGTCGAGTTATAATTTGCTTGAATTCCTTATCGTCAATCAGTCGATTGCTGTACATATCCACCGTAAGAGATTTGAGCTGTTTAATAATGCTTGATTATCATTTCCTAACTCAATCTCCCTTTGAGCTTGTCATACTCAGCACGAAGGGTTTTCAATGGATCCGTAAGCTCATCGTGGAAATTGTACTGGAGATGGGTGATTGCAAGGATCTCTTTGAACATTTTTTTATCGTCGACGCTGAGCTTATCATACGTTGACTGATCAATATGCTGCTTATACACAAGCGTTCTGATCATACCTTGAAGACTATCACTAATAGGACACTTAGGTCCACATTTGCGACGGTTAGGTTGCACAATCACAAGAGTCTTAGCATCGAGGTCAGGAATACGAATGTATTTACTACCAAGCTGTTTGTAGGTATATGCCGACGGTGTTGCTAACCCCTGAATCTCATTAAGATTGTAGGTTCTTCCACGTCGGACAACACCTTCCAGTGGAGCCACGCCAGCTCCTCTTAGGCCACGCCCTTTAAGTCCCTCTCCACTAACCTCATTCATAACTCCACGAATGTTTCTTTCATCAAAGTCGTCGACATCGGTTTGCCCCTGAGCCGCATTGCTATAAGCCAAAGATTTCGCGTTAAATACCGCTTTAGTAGCTCTCATAGCTGATTTTGCCGCCATTAGTGTTGATCGAGCTGATTTTGAGCTATTTCCTTTGACAGCTTTCTTAGCCTCATAATATCGCTTTTGAGCCTCTCCGTATGCTTGATATGCTGCTTCAGATTCATCATGAAGCTTTTGCAAATTTATTTTTATATAAGACTCTATACTTTCAGTACCTTGTCGTCTGATATCATGAGCAGACTTCAAAATGGCATCATTCAATATTTTGAGGTTTTCATCAAGGTTGTAGCGTCGAGCTTTGTCAAGCTTCTGATCCTCCATTAGTTTAATAACCTCAGCATTACTTGTTGGCAATGGATATTCAATTTCAGTTAGATTGCGATCGATGTCTTCAAGTCCATCGAGCAACGATATGAATGTATCCATCCATCTGATATTCTTCATCAATGCCTTCAATGCTTCTCCAGATACTTGATCGTCTTTACTATTTCTAATAACAAAGGGTTTGGTTTTAAATGGCTCACCAAAATAGTATTGAGGATGAGTTTTAACACCATTCTTAGTCTCAACGATTGGTTTGAGTCTGAACGGGATTTTAATACCTTTAGAATGTAGACCGCTGTAGTAATCGGTTAATATCTTTTAGCATCGTTGTCAGCATTTGATAGGTTTTGATCCATGTCTTCATCAACTCCAACCATTGTACCTTGTCGTGCCTCTCCTACACCTTCTGTGAAATCGTTCGCATCAATTTCTTTATCCAAATTACCAATTATTTCTAATTTAAGTCCTCTCTCTCTGACCATATCTATAAAAGAATAGAGCGTAAGTTGCCAATTGACTTTCTTAGTTATAGAGGGCTTGATTTTATTACTTCCCTTACCGAAAACGGCAACTGTACTACCATCGATCCATACATAACCATTAGCATCAAAAGGGGTTGCTTTGTTGGTTCCTTTGAGAATAGGAACAATTGTCTTCATTAAACCATTGGATTGAAGTAGTTCCTTATTTTTTCAATGATCACGTACATTTTGAATTTGTTAGACGTCTGGTCGGAAGTTGTGGAAGTTGAATTATCAAATGAAAGCTATCATCAAGGCGTTGCTTGGTACGATCTGCAAGATCTCCCTCTGAAGAATTAGTTCGTTTCCGCTTAGAAAGTCTCTGCTACATCTGATACGGAGTATCTTTATCTTCCTGCCCATTTCACCGCGAAGCTCTTTTCTCTGATGTAATCAAGGAATCGTACGTCGTTTGTGATGATAATTCCTATATGATCGTAAGTCTCTTCCCAATTAATGCTTGGAACTAAAACAATTTTGTTCAATCTAATACTGTATGTCTTAGCCTCGTTTCCAATATAATACTTCGTCAGCTGACGACCATTTGAAGATAAAGGATGAATACGCATTTGAGCAAGAATTGGATAAAGCTCAAAGATTTCTGCAACCGCTTGTTTCGATCGTTTCTGCTCATCGATTTCATCGTTGCCATCATCACTGAGCGAAGTATCATCTGTACCATCGACTGTTGCCTTATCCTCACCAACCCCAACATCTGATGTCGTTGGTCGAACTTGAAAATCTTGGTCAGTTGTAGCGGGACGTGCTTGAAATCCCTTTCATCTGTATCAGGTTGTGCATGTACTCCAGCATCTACCATAACGGGGCGAACATTTACTGATACCTCGGGGTTTGTTTGGGAGTTTTCATCACTCACCGTTTTTTAAGGGCTCGGAGGAATCTGTCTGAGCTGATGTTGAAGATGTGGAAGTTATGCTAATAGTTTTACCTACGTCGCTTGCCCACGATGCGCCTTCATACATATCACGCTTAGCATTAGCTTGACGAACACGACGTTGAGCTTTTTCAAGAAGCTCCTGTCGCTTTTGCTCTCTCTGAGCGAGGGATGTGAAATTTGGAAACATCGTATCTATATCTTGGAAATCATAAAAAATGAGTAGTCTTAAATACTCTTACCAGTAGCTCGGCATAACTGAGTCATGTCGAAACTTAGAGTATGAATGACAAATATGATTTCGCTCATTAAGTAGATTGAGGTAGCGGTCCTTGATGCAGTGAAATGGAACTCCAAATATTGCTTCTAACTCGTGTCGATACTTAGGATTTGCAACTGTTTTCCGGAAATTGGCCGCAGCATCAAGGTTCATTAGTTCGTTCTTGATTCGGCTTACTTCCTGGATAATCCATAGCTTCCGCTGAAGCTTAGCAAGCTCACGGTCCTTTTCTAAACAACTGGAACACATTATTATATCTATATATCAAGTCAGATAATTCAAAACTTTTCGCAAAAATAGATCAAACTATATACTTGAGTCAAAAGCTTACAGAGGATGTCTCTATCAAAATTATTTACAAGCTAACTATGACTCATTTTTTGTGGCGGGTGAAACCCCAGTACTCCTTTTCAAGAGTCGAGCTCCTGTTTTTGTTAACCAGCCGCAGATTATCTTGCGGTTCCCAGGAATCAGGTTCATTACCAAGCCATTTTACCAGATATTTGACTTTCCGGTTCGCATCTTTTTGTGATCTAAGATCTTCTCCGCCTCAAGAATATCGCCTCGGTTAATAGTAGCATCCGTAGTCTCTGATTTAACCATTTTAAGATCATTTGGTGCCTTGTAGAGGGTATGACCATTTTTGAGCGGATTTGGACTCGGTATCCATCAATTCCGACTATTGTATAGACGGCTTTGCTCCATCGAGCAGCTTCTTTATCAAACGTTTGCTTCTTAAGTCGATATAGTACATTTGCTCCGACTTCGAACTCATTCTCAACTCTCTCTGCTTCACCTTGGTTGTGTTCCAGCTCTGACCCGATGACTTTACCTTTAGCCTCGTTTGGGGTCATTTTAATAGAGCGATGGAACGTGCTATTATAGTTTTCAATAACATCGCTGATAAGCTTCTGCGTAATCCTCTTGGGAGACATTTTAGTTAGTCTCTGCTTTAATGTCCTGTTGAATCGTTCGATTTTACCCATGGTTCCGTGATCACCGGGTTCGTTGTTGTAGTGATCAATGTTCTTACTTTGGAAGAATTGTTGAGCCTGTGAGTTCATGAACTCGCTTCCATTATCGCTTGTCAGGATATCAACTGTGTGGAGGAGTACAAATGCTTTAAGCGCTGCTAACACAGTTGTTGCCGTCTTGTTTGATAAGAGCTTTGCGTATCCCAACCTTGAGTTGATGTTGATAGCAGTCAAAATTGGTCGTTTCTCCCAAAACGCAAGATCCATTTGCCATGAATTGGGGTTGTGTGAAGCTATTTTGAAACCATCAAATCGCTTCTTCTGATCCTGAAATCGCTGAATATCGGCCTGGTTAGCATACCACTCCTTTACGCTTTTGATAGTAATCTTAGGATCTAACTCTTTTGCCTTCTGATACAGAGCTTGTGTGCCGATAAAACCGGTTTTTGGATCATAGTAGAGTTGTTTTAGTAGCTCTTGAGAAGACATGATCTTATATTTAAAGGAAAAATAACCATCAGCTCGATATATCCCTTAGACATCAAGCGGAATCGTTGAAATACCGTCCGACATTACCTGACGCTTATCATAGTAGTAATTGAGTGCTGTTTTGGTTTGAGTATAGGTAATGATCGATTTTGTCTCTTTCGATAGTCTGAAACCCTTGTTAGTACCCCGAAGTGTGATACGGTCCGTACAACTGTCTCAAAACCGTCTGGGTTAAGTACATCAACATTACGGCCACGCCCCTGCTGGATACCCTTAGCACTGACTTTGACCTTGTGCTCCTTGTCCGGTAGGTAGCAGATATAGTTCTTAGAGGATAAAGAGACCATTGCATCACCTCGCCACTCTTCCTTGAATAACCCAGGTGTGCGGCGATCGAACTTGGCTACCCCGGCATTGTAGTCTCGCGGGAACCACTCATACTTATGCTCGTCGAAGTGATCACGTAGTTCAGGCTTGATGCATTCTTTGAATGGGTTATCGCAGCTGAACGCAATATAACCACTATCCGTGTCCATCTCCTGATATTGAAAGTCTGAACGATCAAAGTAAAAGTCGATGCAGTCATAGTAAAACTGAAGCATGCGTAGCTTAGCGAGCTGATAGATAGCAATCGATAAATGGATCGGGTTCTTGTTGTTGAGGCGACGCTTTTTCATCGTAATCTCACAAGAATCATTAAGCTCCTCCAACCCGTGGAACGTAAAGTGTTCGATCTTGTTCTTAATAGCTTTATCGTTCGACTCATACTTGACCACTTTGTGCTTGCTCATATCCATTCCTGATCGACCGAAAGCACTGTTGCCTACAAGTTTCATCATCTCAGCAATCATCGCCTTCGACTTATCAACATCCCCTCTCGTCGAGCGTTTGATACAGCCTCCATAAATGGAGCAAAAGCCTTGTGGGGTTCGCTTTGACGAAGCTGTAAGTCTTAGTGATCTCCAAGCCATGAGAGAGATACCACTTGAGCAAAGGTGCGTATATGAGAATCTTTTCACCAAAGTAGCTACCTATCAGCTTACGAGCTGGTTTTGCTCGGCTTTGCTTACGTGCCTCTTTGTACTTGTACATGTGATGACCGATGACACTCTCATCAGCACAATCGATTAGCGTGTTTTTGAAAATTGGGGTCATCTCACTGAAGTACTCTTTCAAGTGCTCTGGTGTTTCAATATCACATTCAAGAAAGCCAAAATCTTGTCAGCAACGATGTCCTCGACAATGCCGGTATAAGCCTCGATCGTAGTCAATCGTCCGCATGGCATCTCATTACCAAGTGCCCATAGGTAAAGAGCGTTAGCATCGTATCCGATAATTTTCTTACAGAGCTTGCCACCTCGAATCTTCGTCTCATTGCGCTTAGCGTAGCGATTGAAGATAATAGATGGGCCTCCAGCAATGTTGGCTTTCATCTTAGCGTAGATGTCTTTTTCCTCCTTATCAATGCTATACACCAATCTGTCCGAGTTGAACTCAAGCAACTTCTTATAGCGGAATCCCTTGAGCGACATGTCCTTACGCGCGGTGTTGCACTTGATACAGCTGACCAATACGTTGCCATCGATGTGTCCAAGCTTGTTGTTAATACGATCTGCTGAAGCGGTATCGGCGGTCAGCTGGCAGTAGCATAAACCACACAGATACTTTTGCTTTTGCATCAATGAATCCAAGTGATCAAATGTCATACCAAATTCCCGCTTTGCCTTAGCATCCTGACTCTTGTAGCCGCCCATACGCTGAGCTGGAAATTGGAATGCGTTAGCAGGTGCCTTATCCGGATATTGGAGATTGTTGAAGCAGGTCTGATACATAACCTTTTCACTAAGTCCAGGTAGCGACACTCCATCAGCGAACATATCCAGATCGAAACGCATGAATAGCTCGCGCTGGGCTTTGATAGCCTTGATGAATGGAACTACATCGAGATTGTTGTACCAGACCAGTAGGTCCTTGATGGATTTCATCTCATAGTACCCCACACGAACTTCACTCGTTCGTATTCATCATCGGTGATGCTTGTTCCACAGCTTGCTATCAAAAGCTGACTTAGGCGGGATAGTAGTCTGGTTGAGCACATTGAACGCGGTGATGTACTCATACGGGAAAAGACCCTTGCCAAGACCACAGACACATCTAATTTTGTCATCACATTTGCAGCCTCCGAGATATGTCGTAAGATACTTATCGTAGCTGGTACCAGCCGGTACATAGTTGCTAATATCGAGCATTTTCATGTTCGATGTAGCAATGCACATGTAGCTGGGGTTCTTAATAACAGATTTGATGTTGTCCGTTCCAATGATGGCGAATAAGTCGCTCTTAATCAAGTTGATATCGTATCGACCAGAATTGAAGCCGAACACTGGTACCTGATCCATCTGCTGCTTAAGACGCCCGTAGTCGGACCTCTGCTTACCAAAGCCAAGACTGTTATGGAAGTGGAAGAAGGTATCATACTTCCCTTCCTTAATCCAACCCTCCACATCAGACATCTTGTACTTCTGACCAAGATTGACGCCTGGAATTTCCAAACCTGTCAGACCGTGGGCATTGATAATTTTTTGCAGAAGCGACTTATACTTATCGACATTGTACTGTTGGATCTTCAGCGATACATCACCGATGTATTTGAACATATCCGTCAGCAGCATCTTCGGATCGTCATTCACAAAGCAGCGCACGTCCTCGGTTAAGCTATCAGCGACGGATACAGACACCGGAATGTGTTCGTTCGTGAAGACAGTATTCTCCCGTGTTGAGGCGCGGTAGGCTTGAGGATTGCCTCAAAGTCATAAACAATGAAGTGGTCGATGTATTGATTGGCATTCTTAATGGAATACTTCATAAGCAGTGATCGTAGTGCGTTCTGAGCTGGTTTGTAGATAGTTGGCTCAGCTGGGAAGCTTTCGATATTCACGAGCTCGCACTGATTCTTTTTGTGGTTTTTAACCCTTTCAGCGCTGACGAAACCCATTTCACACTTAGGACATTGATACTTAGCCTGAAGCATATCGATGTTCTTGATGTAAAGAGCATGATTCTCGAACGATAAAATATCCATAGCTTCATACCCTTGTCCGATCTACGAACGCATTCTACATTTCCAGAAACTACATCCATCTTATATACGTTAATACCAAGTTGGAAGCAGTCTTCAACCTCATCGAGCTGTAGTAGGTCAATGGGCTTGAAACTCCTAAACAGGCTCAACGAATATTTAACCCCGTTGAAAGAACAGTAGCGCTTGAATGCCTCCTTCACCTGAGCCTGAATTCTTCGAGGATCCTTCTTAGGGCTCTGGAATGTATGCCAGGCGATACAGTGGAAGACGCACTTGTTGTTGGTCTTGGGGAAGTTGATCACATGCTTGTTTTCGCGAAAAATCTTAGGGATGACAGCTTCGCTATCCCCGAGCATGGTCGCGATGGTAGATGAAAATCTTGAATGCGGTGATCGCCTTTAGCTTATACCCAGAACTGGGATAGTTCAGTTTGTCAGCCAACTCCATAGAACGGATTTCCGAAATCACCTTCTTTTGAATATCAGCCTTGCTATTGATAGCAATAGGATTATTGAATACATGAGTATTAGCGAGATTTGGGTAGAAGTAGTGAGTGTCGTCAGGATCGGTCTTGCTTACAAGTTCGTACCGAGAGCAATATTTATCTTAAACGCACTCGTTTGGGTCGAAAGGACGTTCTCGAGCTTGTTGTAGAAATCAGAAGGTTCAACACCCTCGTACAAATGTGATTCCATGTGATTACCATTGTAAAAACGATACTTAGGATCAGCCTTGTAGTCGGGCGACAAGTGTTTCTCAAGGGTTTCAATCAAAACATTGTACTGCTTAGCTACTAATCTCTTGTTGATTAGACGCGAAACGTTGCTAACATAAACCATCTTGCCCGTTCTACCACGCACCTTAACACGGTAGCTACTACCCCATTTGATAGGTTGGATATTTAATCTTCAAGTTCGTATGCAAACATGTTGCCTATATATGCTTGGCTATATTATTCTCTGTAGATATGACTTTATAATTATTTGACCTTGTATCAGGATCGACTTTATATCTTAGTCATTTACAAAATATTCTGAAATTAATTAATTCAAATATTTGGCTTATACTTTTTGGAGGTTTTAAGCCATTGTCATTGACTATATTGGGATTGACTTTTTATTTGTGAAAAAAATTAATTAATTAGTTAAGTTCGGTTTCGTTGTTAGGTTCGGGTTTGTCTTCAATAAGTTCGGTTTTAGGCTTACGCTTTCGAGCTCGAATTTGGTCTCTATTCTTGTCGTCGTAGCTCTTTTGATACGACAAGCGAGCGTCGCGTGTGCGCTGGTAGTAGCGCTTCTGTGCTGCCTTAATGCGCTCTTTGTTAGCGAGGTATTGTTCAGGTGAGTACGTCATCAGTAGTATATTATTAACTTTATATTTATCAGAAAAATGCATTAATTAATTGGTGACTCACTCAAATGGAAATTCACTATCTTTCAACCACAATCACATGCAAAACAATCGCGACCAATGAGCTCATCACAGATATTGAAAGATACTCGTAGATGCATTCACTACATGGCACTGTATACAGACTATAGCTCATCCTTTGTTTCAACTTCGGTATCTGGCGGCAACGAAGACGGTAATTCGGGGAGTACTCCATGAAATGTGTAGCCATAGGATTGATACTGCTCGTTCTTCGCTGAGCCATCAAGTCCACCACCAAGATATCCCACTGGTACTCCCCTTTTGGTGCACACAATCGCGCTTCCAGATAGACCAGGAGCTGACAAAGATGAGAGAGCCATTTGGTTTCCGCTCAACCGGTGATTTTTGCTGGAATGATGGCGTAAGCGTGATCAAAAGTTTGATCTTCAAGAGCGCCAGGGAATCCGAACACGTCAACACTCATCGTGTCATTCACCTTGAGGGATATTGTACATCGGACGAGCTCGTTATCTCGTGGCAAAGCAACTTCGAAGATTGCGAAGTCGAACGCAGCCGAACTACGCCAGCATGTCACTGTCGAGACTGAATCGGTGGACTTCTTCCGGCTTCGTCCGATCGGGAAGGAGCTGCTCCACCACAACTTGAGGCTTGTCTAATCCAGCTGATGATTTCATCGCTGCCGACCGTGGAAATTTACGACGTGGTTGCTTTGCAACATCGGCGTCCTTAACATTGGTGTCCTTCCTTTTCCTTCCACTTGTTTTCATCCGGGGTGGCGTCTCAGATACCGTTTGATTTCCTTCGTGAAGTCAGCACTCAAGTGATCAGTGAATGTGTCGTCGACCCACAGGTGCAAGTTCGTCAGCAGATACAAGTGCGTCGACGTTAGATCCACAACCACTGCTGTTCCTGAGCATACATCTTCTGAGGAAACTCTGACAACTGACTTCCACATTTTCGATTGAACTTGAGGATCCACGGTAGACAAGTCCTTCGCGCTCCATGCGCCATCCTCCACGACACGCACCGGAACCACCACCAGCACGTGAAACTGTTTCACTTTCGGAGGCGTCCATGCCTTCCAGGTACTCAGAAATCGGATCCTCTCCCTGCAGCTCCTTGTCTTCGTGCGTTAGCGCTTCGACGAGAGCAGTCTTCTCGCCCTTCTTCAGCTTCTTCACATCTTCTGTGAGGCTCGACAGCCACGCGCCGCCCTCCGTCTTCGCCAGGAAGAGCTGCAGCTCGTCCGCATCGCACTTGATCTTGTTCGGCTTTTCCGCCTTGATCGTCTTCTTCAAGTCTCCCACGAGCTGACTCGCGTCGATGTCCACAGGAAAGCGCTTCCCGCCACTCCAACAATCGCACAGACAAGTTTCACCATCTTTCCTCGAGCCGGCATGTTCTGGAATGAGGAAGACGGGAGGAGAATTTCTGGCGTACTTAAGCGGACATGAAGGTGTAGATTTTCAACCAATGATGAGACGCCACGTCGCACTAATCCTTGAGGTAAAAATTTGCCGGCGTAATGTTCTATTGCTTTTATCAATATAGTTTGAATGTTGGTGGCCGAAACGCCCTAAGATCCAAAAGACGTGGCTCTCACTATAAGGTGGTCGCGAGGTTGCGTCGTTGAAACCAACAGTTGTTAGATCTCAGCGGTTGAGCGATTCTAAAACTACCCTAATATTGTAAAGACGTGGCTCTCACTATAAGGTGGTCGAGAGGTTGCGTCGTTGAAATCGCTGCTGACCCGAAAGAAAGTTTCAGGAATGTTCTCGTTGGTAAATTACGGTAATGAAAAACTGCCGGCGTAATGTTATAAGTATTACTACTGCTCACATGGCCGGAACTCGTGCAGTGCGGATAATAGAGGATGCTAGCAAACTCGTAAATTCCCGATATCATTACGAATACGGTACTAGGAAGACCCCAGCTGCAGGCATTTAAACCAAATAATATGCCGCTATCACTGAACTGCATGTAGTAAGGAGAGGTCCCAGTCATATTATCCGTAGCATCGCAGCTATCCGAATCTTGGCTCGCGCATCGAGACCAGTATAGTCTCGGCAAAATAGCAAACAAGCAAGTTCTGGCAAGTATAGTTATGGCATCTTGCTGGGCCTCACGAAATCACAACTTTGGGTCCTTGTTGTGTGGCTGAAGCACAAATTTAATTTGTTTTGGATGCATTTTTTAGAATATTTTATTCTTTTGAGAATGAAAATATTCTAAAAAGCTATCGGACATCAGCTCCTATTTAGATACTTCAAGTTTATTTAACATGTGTTATATTATTTAGTTTTTTTAAACAAAATATTTTTAAACAAAAAACCAACTCTTATTTAGATATAATTTATTTAGATATCTTTTAAAAACAAAATTAAACAAAAAATCAATTTTGTTTTTGATTTCATTTATTTAAATATCTTTTAAAAACCAAATATCCGGGATTGGATAAAGTTCCAAAAGAAGAAAAACGGAGAGCTTGTAATGTAACTTTTTAGAAAGCTAAATTTGTGATGCAATTTTCAACACCATTTTAACTTTTAAAATTAAATACACGAGTTTCTAAGCAAAATTATATCCGCCTTTCATCCAGCGTTTTGAGTCCTAGAAGTAAAGAGATCCGTGGTGTCCACATTGGACGTCGAACACTATACATATTGTCAGCAATGCTGGCCTTGACGTTGTCAATATCAAATATCCATTCATATTTGTAGGTGGCGAGTCAATACTGATGCACCCTCATCTATTAACCTCATCAATATCAACGGCTTGAATGGTAGTCATGACTCTGTCCTTGCGCTCTGTGATGGCCACCAGAGATAATTCGTGTTTTGGATGCACCCGGATCATGTGTTCTCTTGCGTTTGTTGATGTATCTTACCGCATCAACGTTTTCATCCACGACTTGGACGTAGTGTCTGTGCTCTTGAGGGCGTCGGCACATACAACGCAAATGTGCGTAAATGGCCACTCTTGTTGTCTTGGGTTTGGCTGCGGGTCCGCGAGCTTGTGTATATACTGCCAAACAAGTGTGAACGCGTTCTGGGGGCATGCTGTATGGATGCTGGGATGCCGTGGTCATCAACACTCGCTTCAATCTCTGCGTTGTCTGCGGGTTGAGGGGGCGTGTCGCCCTCACTGGACTCTCTAGGTCGCTTTGCACTCATCGATGTTGTTGTCGTTGTGAGGCCAACGCTGGATGCGCCAACATGGGGAGGCGCGTCTTTTCGTGGCCCGTGGAAGTTATATCTAGAGAAAAGCGAAGCTCCATCAAGATCTATGTTCACTCGTCGTCCGCGAGCACCCAATCCGAGTAGGGAAATAGAACGAAGGTGCCCGGAATCAATAAATAACAAATCATTCTGGTTAGCTAAATATAGTTTCAGCTTTCTCATCCCTCTTTATATATTTTTTCTTACTACTGAAAATGGACAATCCAAATTTGATAATAAATAAGCTGTTTTTGATGATAAATAAGCTGAAGAAGATGATAAACTATCCGGTTTTGATGATAAGTGTGGAGTCTTGTGGCCTACCACATGTGTGTTTATTGGAAAAGCAGTCGTTTCTGTACGGGTATCCAAAAAACGAAGGCACGAAGACAACAAAACAACAGAGAAGCGAACGTTCATTGCGATGGAATAGGGTAATTGCATCTTTTGAGCCAAGCACTGAAGCAACAAAGGGACACTAACACCCGATCTGAACAACGAAGGGTGACGTTTCATCCAACATCAGCTGAAATGTCTCCACGGACGTTCTGAGCCACTGTCGTATTAATGAACGCTGTACTGCAAAGTGACCCATTTAGCATTCTCAGCAACGATCGGTTTAGGAAGTTGGGTTATTACAAATCGCTGTGGCGTCTGCAGAAAATTGTTCGGAGAGCACAACGAGTATACTACACCTTTGCCAGTGCAATAAGAGACAGAACGGAAAGCAAACTGGGATTGTTTGCGGCTTTTTAATTTTGGGCCCAAAATTTAAAATTTAAATTGGGTGCCGCCCACGCAAACGATATTAGCTCCAGGGCAAATGAGATTGCATGTTAGTAAACTACCACAACTAAGCGCCTTACTCCATGTCTTCTAGCTTTAACGCGCCCGCGACAGCGCGCTGGCAGTGCAGCGCCATCGACACCAAGTGACGATTTATGCAGCCGATCGACGCGTTGGCAGCATCCTCGAGCAGCAACATCCTCGCTTCCGTCATGCTTCGATGCGCACCCTGCACGAACATGCGCTGCCGATGCAGTGACAAGTAGGCCTTCACGCGCGACTTGAAGACGCTGAAACACCCTGCATAAAGCAGCATCATATACAGCGTTAGAAAAATAATCAATACAGCGTAGCTACAGAATTTTATGCTCTTACCTTCAATGGGATTCAGCATCGGCGAGTACGGGCCGAGTCGCAGCAGTTCAAGGTCACCGTGCTCGGCAATCGCCTCCTCCAACAGCACCTCCGTTTGGTTATGGGCGGGGGCGTTGTCGAGCACGATGACTACCTTCTTGTCCGCGAAGAACTCGCGATATGTGTCGGACGCCTTCACCGTTTCATAGATACGCTTGACGAACGCGGCGTTCACGTCCATGCGGATGCTGCCTCGCTGCAGCTGATACACCACGAGTCCATCCTCGACGGACACTGCACATTGTAGCTGTAGGTTCTTTCCCTTTGATGGGGGCGTCTTGACGACCGCTCTCTTGCCGACTGGGGCACGTCCTTGGGTGCGCATGCAGAAAGGTTGAAGTTGGACTCGTCATAGTACACAATGTACTCGCCGTTGGCTTGGTGGCGTACGAGTTCAGTAGCAAACGTGAACCGCTTAGCTTTATTCACTTCATTGTTGCATGTGGTTGGTTCCTTACGAATCTAAAGCACGCACATATATCACCATAACAATAAACAATTCCAGATGAACAAACGAAAAAAACATTTGTAAAGTTAATAATATAATGCAGCAAGTTTGTACCTGTTTCAACGTAATTAGCTTGCTTACAAGCTTCGCGCTGATGGTAGATGTAGAGACATCCACTTCGAAGTGCTCCATGAGCTTGTCTTGAAGCTGCACAAGCGTCAAAGTGCAGTCGTCTTCCAGGTATCCCTCCAGCGCCGCCACCATCTCGTCCGTGCACTTCACGCAGGTGGCGCGAGCACCTCCTCTCCGGGGCGGGCTGGGATCCCCGACTTGCACAGCCGGTATGCTGCAGCACGCGACACGTTGTTGTACCTTGCCACCATTAGCCAGTCGTCACCTGCCCCGTACGCGTCCAGCACGCGCTGACGCTCCTCCGCGGTCGCGGTACGACGGGGCGGGGTCGTGGAAGATCGGCGGCTTTGGGCTCGAGGCATACTGGCTGGTGGTCGGGTCGGTAGATTGGAAAATGAAGGACGCCCTGGTTGGTCTCACTTGCTCTGGCACTAATCTCTTTTGCTTCAGAGCCAGTGATATAAATGACGTAATATAACTATCTTGGGTAAATTACTTTCAACCATTTCGCATTGCTCTGGCACAGTCTCATATTGCACTGGCAAAGGTGTAGTGGGTTCAAATTGCTTCGACGAGTTTACCCATCGGAGCTCACGTGGTCGGAGCTCGTACAATGTGGCTGAAGATATTGCACTATTAATAGAGTAGGAAGGGACTTATCGTTTAGCAAACCATGAAAATATATTACGTAATAGTTACCGGGTAGAGTAGATTTTTAAAACAATTACGTAGTACAATATTTAGAAACGTGTTACGACATGGAAATTACGGAAACTTTTCAGAAATACGTTTTTTTATATGTTTTGCTGTCTAGTAAATTTTCGTGGATATCTCAATTTTCTCTATCCCTATTTTTGGGCAAACTTTCTTATGCGGAGAGTCAATACCGATGCACCCTCATCTACCTTACCATGGCTCCTCGAACGTTCCGAACGGGTACTCGCCCGTGCTCAACGAGAACGTCGCGCACAGCGGGTTGGCCGGCGCCGTCGAGTTGTACACGTCGCAGTCCGTTTCCGGCTTGATGGCCACCACGAAGTCGCAGTCCTCGGCCACCTTCTTGAGCCCGTGGCCCACCTGCGGGTAGTACACGCTCCAGTCATCCGCCGTGAGTGTGAACTCGACGTTCTGCGTCTGGCCGGCCTCGAGGCTGATCTTGGAGAACTTCTTGAGCTGCTTCATCTCCGGCACGTTGAGAGAGTTGTATGGCTGAATGAGGAATAGCATCACGGTCTCCTTTCCGGCCACGCTGCCAGAGTTCGTCACGTCCACGGACACCACGACGTCTTCGGTCGAGGACTCCACGACGCTGCGGCTGAGACGCACCTCCGAGTAAGAGAACTCGGTGTAGCTGAGACCCGTGCCGAAGTCCCACTGGTTCTCGCAGTAGTAGGCGCTGTCGGACTCCTGCGTCTGGCACATGCTCGTCACGGGGTGGTTGTACGTCAGCTGGATGTTGGCCTGGTCCTTCGGGTACGTGATCGGCATGCGGCCGCTCGGGTTCACCTTGCCGTAGATGATCTCGGCCATGGCCTGGCCGCCCAGCTCGCACGCCAACAGGCCATTCACCACGGCGTGCACGGTCTCGGGCAGGTCGCCAAGCAGACGCGGACGACCCTCAAACAGCACCAGGATGACCTTGGTGCCCGTGGACGCTAGCTCCTTCACGTACTCAATCTGGCCGGCGGGCAACGCCAAGTCGTCGATGTCGCCGGGTTTCTCGGCGTACGTATCTTCGCCGATCACGGCGATGGTGTACTCGGCCTTGCTGGCCAGGTCCTTGGCTGTGGCCAAGTCCGCCTCCGAGTACGATCCGTTCGGGTGCAACCCGTTGAAGAAGGCGAAGCTGTCGTTGCCGACGAGCGTCTCCATGGCCGATTTGACGGTGATGCCCTTCGTGAGCAGGTGGTCCTGGTCGCTGTAGCCCTGCCACGCGATCGTCCATCCGCCGCACATGCGGCCGATGTTGTCGGCAGTGAAACCCGTAAGGAACACCGACGCGTCGTCGGCGATAGGGAGCGTGCTGTCGTTGTTCTGCAGCAGCACGATGGACTCGCGCGCCAGCTCCAGCGCCGCCGAGATATCGTTGTCGTTGCCGATGAGCGCCAAGTTCTCCTCACCGGGGACGGGCGTCTCGTACAGACCCAGCTGCAGCTTCATCTTGACCACGCGGCGGGCCGACGCTTTGAGGCGCTCGCGAAACTGAGGGCTCTGCTCCAGCAGTGCCTTCGTGCCGTTGAAGAAACTCGTGTCCTGCGCCACCATGCTCATGTCCACGGACGCGCGCGTGAGCGAGATGCGCGTCGCCTCGGTCTCGTTGCGCGCGGTGCGGTGGAAGTCAGTCAGCTGGTTGATCTCGGCGTAGTCCGTCACCATCATGCCGTCGAAGCCCAGGTCGTCGCGGAGCAGCGCGTTCATGAGCTTGGAGTTCGACACAGTGGGCACGCCATTGATGGAGATGTAGTTCTCCATGGCACTGATCACGCCGGCGTCCAGAGCGGCCTTGAAGGGAGGGAAGAAGTAGTTCATCATGTCGTAGTCCGACACCGTCACGGCGTCCTTGTCGTGGCCCGAAGGCGTCTTCGGATACACGATCCAGTGCTTCATGCAAGCGGCCGTGTGGTTGTTGCTCTGCAGGCCGCGGATGATGGCGTCGCCCATAATGGAGTTCAGGTGCGGGTCCTCGCCGAAAGTCTCAAACGTTCTGGCCCACAGCGGGTTGCGCGAGATGCCGAGAATGGGACCGAACACCCATGGCACGCCCGATGCCTCCGTGTCGCGGCCGGTGATGCGGCCCTGCTCGTACACGAGGTCGGGGTTGAATGAAGCACCACCGTTGATCTGCTGGCCGAACAACACGGCGTCCTTCACAAAATGGCGCCGTGCACCGAGTCGACACCGTACACCATCGGATGACCGCCGTTCTCCTCCATGGTGATCTCCTGGATCCTCGTGACCACCTCGCGCCACTCCTCAGCCGTCCACATGTACGTGCCGTTCACGGGTCCGTTGTTGAACGGACTCGTGAGTATGATCCCACGCGCATCTTGGCGTACGCGCGCACCTTGTCGTCGTCGACCTTGTTGTCCTCCGTGAGGAGCTGGTTGATGTCGATCTGTGTCATCTGACCGATGATGTCGTCGTCGGTGAAGGTGGCCATGATGGTATCGGCGCGCTCATCGTACTGGTCTGCGGAAACGAGCGGAGCGCCCTGCTGGACGGCGAGACCGAGAGCCGTACACAGCACAGCAGCGAGCCACGACTTAAGCATGGTTGTCTTGATCCTCTTGGGTGGAGCTTGTTGTTGTTGGGAGGCAAAACGGAAAGTGAGCGAGAAGCAGTTCCATCGAGTTGGCGCTTACGCAGCTTGCTCGCTCTCGTCTTCCACCAAACAATGATAGACGTGGAGTACATGTAGACCGCCGGTGCAAGCCTATGTGTTGGATGCGCGTGGTGCTTGGTCTCGGGTTGTCCTGCCTCCGCACAGGATTGTCTCGACGGGAGGAATGTTGCTGGTGCTGAGGGAGCTGTCCCTTCCTACTGCGAAGGGCGTGGGTTCCATGCGTGGCACGCATTGCGTGCAGCATGCAAGTACAGTGATGTACACAGTATTTACATGTACATTATCGGGTCCGCTGTGCCGTGACACCCGCTGCGTCCGCGTTTTTGCTGCGAAAACTGAAGCAGATTAATTGAAGATCTTAATTAAAAGATCTTCAGATTTTAAAGATGATGAATACCGGTACATGCAGGGCCATTTTGAGATCTGAGAGAATCAGAATTACTCTCTATTCTTTTAAAAGGGATGCGACTGAGTAGTGAGTGTCTTGTGCCCGGCTGACAGAATATCTGATTTCGACTAACGGTTTAATCTTCGGTACAGTATCCAGATTCACTTGGGGCAAATGACAAAATCCGTGGTGATCGGATTTTTATGTGCCAACTGACGATTTTTGTTTCAGGAGCCGTGGTGAACAAATCCATAATGCCAACAGGCGAACCCAATGACAAAAGGCGTGGTTGTGTGTTCAGTGGTAGCTCAGGTACATAATAAATTGATGTCGCTGCAAGTTGCAGATACAGTCGACAGCATGCTCGCTGCCATTTAGGCCCAGACGTTCGGCTGCGGGCATCTGGTGCTCGCATGCAAACATCCAAGCACACTCCTATCCAGATAGGGTCATAAAACTTCGTGGAAAGTCTTCGTGGCGCAATTGGCTACAATAATGCTACGGATATCCGTGGCGTTGGGGTATTCGCAGCATACACCTGCTCACCTACTTCGAGGAATATAACGGACGCTGTGCACATGCCTGCCCATAAAGCTGGCGGA
>JAAKBF010000082.1:0-28881 GCA_012656075.1 Phytophthora hibernalis
CCAGGACAATGTTGCGTAGGAGGGCAATATTGCACCGTTGTTGATGCATGTCAAGCTCGCGCAGCCACTCCTGAAACAACACACCAGTCATCCACGTCTTCTTATAAACCAGAGATCAACACTGGTCTTCTGGTTGTGGTGCTCCCTCTACTACCTACAATAGCCTGTTATACCTAATAGGAAGTGCGTCCACGGGAGGTATTAAGTTGTCCAGGGTTCTCTGTATACAATTTGGCAGGGTGTTAAAGTCATATCAGTGATATGATATCACACCGTGTGCTATCCCACTGTACTGTACCGTATACGTATGTGACCACACCATTCATCGCTTAAGTACGATTACAAAATTTCTCCGTTCATTTTTCTCATTCCAGAATCCGCCGCCTAAAGAAAGGATGGTAAAGCTCTTTGTGCTGTCGTTGGAGCGACTGGGAGTGCGTTTCCTGTGGACATCGATGCGGGCGAATCGGTGGGAGACCTGAAGAAGGCGATCAAGGGGAAGAACTCAGCAACGATCACATGCGATGCCAAGGACCTGCAGCTCTTCCTGGCGAAGACGACAGCCGGCGCGTGGCTGCAAGATGTCGACCCTAGTGTGCTCGAGCTGGAGGAAGGGAGGATCCATCCTGACGTCCAGACGCTGATCAAGGGAGAAAGATGAGGGCGACGTGGACAATTGGTGACGTGCTGAAAGAAAACAAAATGACCACCCCACAGTCGAGACAAGTTCACGTGCTGGTGGTGGTTCCGAAGAGGAGTCCAAATGACCTGTTTGTTGAGAACGATTCGATATCGGCGTTTCGAGAAACTGCCGCAAGCATTCACCGAGTGCAGGTTCAAATGCAAGTGCTGCTTGAGCAAAATAAGGCTAATTTGACACACAAACCAAATTCCTTCTCCGATGGGGCATTGGGTCAAATGGAGTCTGGAAGATTGAAAACGGATGGCATGATCATCGATGCTGCACCAACAGAGAACGAAGAAGCATTTTGGCCAGAGGCAATTCAGATTCAAGCGGATGCTATTCAGAGTGAGGCTGCTTTTGACGCGTTTATTACTCCTTTTTTCAGCGACGTATTAAGCCGTTGTGGTATGGTATTCGTCAATAGCGAGAGATATCCATGGTTGTCTCAGTCTCCGCTTGTTACCAAGAATACAGATCTCAAACCGGATGGATTTGCGACCCACCGTGGAATGTTTCGTGCCAAACCGGTACCGGACGATGGAGTGCAACGCCAGAATGGATTTCGATTTGGAGTAGCAGTGGAAGAATTGTTCGACTGCCTCATTTTGTTCGAAAGCAAGCTCACAATAACGGATGCTTCGTTTGGCCAAGTGGTACGATATCTGCAGTATCTTTGCCCCAAGGAGCTAGCAAGCGCTATTCTATTCGACCGCCGCTCCTTTTGGTTGATCAAAAGCCACAGGTCTGTTGTTACCAAAGTTCGAAGAGCGAAGTGGGTCGATAAGGGCTCGAAAAGATTGTTCCAGAGCTTTATTACTGACAACATATCTCCATGGGTGGCGCACTTAACCAATGCCTGCACTTCATTGGGTGTTGGTGTGGTGGAGGGCGATGCATTTCTCGGCCGTGGCGCTCATGGACGCGTTTTTAAGGTAACTGGGCCAGGTCAGAAGGTTTTCGCGCTGAAAATCGTGGAGGAATGCTCCGTTGGACGTCTTTATCAAGAGAAGAAGGCCTTGATGAAAGCCCAGCCCACAGGATTGACGACTACTCCTGTGCGAGATGTCATCGAAAGCATTGATGGTAGCGCGGCCTTATTGCTGTCTCCTGTTGGGAAACCTCTGCCTCGACCAACGACACTAGAGGGAGTACGGAACCTCTTTGGATTGTTATGGCAGCTCCACGCGAATAGCCTGGTCCATGGAGATCCTCGCGTGCCGAATGTGATCCTCATTGGGGATACGCCCCTCTGGATTGATCTCGTGGAAGTGATGGAGGCTACTCCCACTTTGAAAAAAATGATGCTGATATTCTCGCACGGTCCATCCTAGGTGTCTCTCGGGCCTTTGAGCTGGACCCGGCAACGAAACAATTGATCGATAACTATGGCGAAAGCGCTACGCCAGAGAATCTTGATCGTCTGGCCGAAGCAGTAAGCTTGGTATTCCCAAATTAGCTGCAAATCCGATTCAATGGTTTTCATTCGCATGGCAATGGGTGCAGCTCATTGACCGAATGGGGCGTCGCCGCTGTGCACACGTTTGATCTATGAGCACTTTGCTGGGTTGTTGGCAGCAGCCAGTTATTCTGCTGTGCTTCTTCCGCGATCTGATAAACTTCGCGCGATAGCACATCTCTGTTTCAGCCAGCACACACAAAAAGTTAGACATACACCGCCAAATTACAATCAGAACGCGTCTACGTACGGGTGGCGTCTGTCAATGGCTGAAATCGACTGCACTCCATCTTGGTCAGCAACAGCAAGCAGTCCGTAGGCAGCCATCGCCCTCAGAAAAACCGACAGCTTCTTGAACGAGCTATGCTTAATGTTCAGCGACACCCCGACACGCAGCAACACATTCGCTTGGAACGAACTCGACAATGGGTTTCCCGACCGCCTCACTCGTCCGGAAGTTCTAAATCTACTGCTTTCCAAGTGCATGCGCTACCACCGAATCGAGCGTATGCCGCGAAGTTCCATGGGGGCAACTTGCGCCCGATCTCGATTCACGCCGGCAAGCTGATCCAGATTCATTGGTTAATGATGTGTTGGAATACTTTAGCACCATGACGTATGGCACGAATGTCAAGGCCAAGAAGAAAAAGAATCGCAAACATGTGTACGAAAGAGTATTGAACAAGTGTAGTGGTGAAGTCTAAACAGATTGGAGACGTTCTAGGAACATCTTCTATCAGCGGTGACGCGGAGGACGTTCCCGATTTGCGTTTCTTTTTCTTCTTGTTGCTAGTCGTGGTGGTCTCGCTGCTGGTGGTGAAAGTCGTGGTCGAGGTTGTAGAACTTTGCTCCGACTTGGACTTGGACTCAGTCGAGGACTGTTTCTTCTTGGTTGTTTTCTTGCACTGCTTGTTTTACCGAGAGCGATGTGGTACACAACGAGCGCCAGAATGCATGAAATATAGTGAACGACAGATGCGCTCAGTACAAGCCGTAGGTCGCCTGCACCACGGCACAAATTTGAAAAGTCATTGGCACGAGAGCGTGCATGGCCAATTCCACCTTGCTTTCTACCAGGAAGTCCTTGTACTTGGCAGCCTCCTGAAAATTTCCATTTCCACCTCCGCACAGACGGCCCGATCGGATACAGAAAAACCACAAAGGTCTCGAGAGGTCTTGAACCGGTACACACATTCGCACGAAACAACACGAAAGGTTGGACACACAGACCATCCCCCAGTCTAGCCCACTACAACACGGCGCGTTGTGCGGTCAGTGTACTCTTCAAGAATGGCTCCTGGGCCGCCGCCGTCTTCAAAGATGCACTTCGGGCAGTTTTCAGTCGTAATTTTGACGCTGCTACTGGAAGACTTTCAGTATATTGAGCTGCATCTTGCCCCGACGGCCCCAAAGAAAGCCGTCAGAGGCAGTGGAGTCATGCAGTCAAGCGACAGACTGATAAGGTATGTAAACACGCTCAAAATGGCGACGTAGGAACCCCTCCAAGCAGAAGACCGTTCGAGAGCTCTGACGGCGGCTTCTGGGAAAATGGATAACCACAGCACTGCAAACAGCGAGCGCTTCAAACGCTGCTGGTCGGAGGTTCCGTCATTACTTCCACTGAATGTAAAGAAATACAGAACAAAAACCGCAATGCCGCCACCACAAGCAGTCCCAATGAGCTTGAGGACGAGCTTGTAATTTGTCCCAGAACCTGTACAGCTCCGTGGGTGATGATAATAATCATCCAGCGAGCAGGGCTCGGAAAAATAATGGCACGTGTTCGTGCGCCCATCTGGAAAAAATGTGACAAGGCAGATTGACCACTTGAAACCATCACAATCCATTAGACTACCATCTCGGTACATCCAATGACCATTCTAAACCATCTCCGAGAGAGCCGGTTGATGTCATCACTTGATGTCTGTACGAAGTATGCGCAGCAAATGTGTATATCCGGAAGAACAAATCAAGTGTGTGCGAAGTCAGGTCGGTCGCATTGGAGCAACAGCAGTAACACCTGGAGAATGAACTCTTGTGGAGGTAACCAATACTCACGAGGAATCGTGTTCGCCTCAAGTATGTCCTTCCACTCCGGGCTGCACTCGTACTCGTCCAAAAACGCTTGGTCGTCGTCACACAGCATCGCTGGGTCCACGTCTTCGAGGAAAAATCCATCTTGTTTGCTGGCTGGGTGATCATCTTCCGTATCTGAGGCCCGCACCGCTGCTTCGAAGGCATCCATCTCGACTTGGAACGCGGCACTGAGGCTCAGCAGACCAGCGTCCAGCTGCACGTCGTGAGTTCTCCAGTTGATAACTGGGTTATACTGATCGAAAAAGATTTGCCAAAAATGACATCATGTGTAGAGGGTAAATCCCACTTCGAGAATACCATGTCACGCAAGACGAACCCGTCAAAGCTGATATCATCTTTCACTTCGTTCACCCACTGCACCTGCGTCGTAGACCCATCAAAGCGCTCTGCCACTGCACGTTTGCGACGGATAATCTTGGTGCAGAGTCCTTTGCGAATAACATTATGATCAGCGCCGCTATCCAACAGGATCAAAACCTCACGGTTCCCCACAGCACCGTTCTTCCGCAGCAATTGGTGCCGACCAGAACCTCCGATAGCAGCGACGTTGATGGTAAGGCGATCGAACACCTCGGGTATGGCTTCTTGCATGTTACCAACTTGCTGTCGAATGACGTTACCCGAACGATCAGCTGCTGATTGCTCGTTTCTGCTACGCTGACGGCAGTTTGCCGTACGATGCCCTGGCTTCTCACAGAAAATGCACAGATTGCGCTGAAAACACTCATCGCGGGATATGAATCTCCCTGGCCAATTTCCATCGGCTCTGGACCCGGATCGCTGCGTTGACCTTGACCGCGATGTCCTTCGAATGGGCGTCCGCGAAAGCGACCACCACTTTGTCCAGACTGTAGTTGCTGTGGATGCGCACGCTCATACTTCATTGCAATGCTTATGGCGTCGCGTACAGTAGTGCATCGACGGTATACCTCTTCAGCACGCGTTTGGGTCACCAAACCCCGGGTAAATAGAGCAATCTTGTCGATTTCGCTCATGTCTTTAACACGCATAATCAATTAACGGTAGCGAGTGACATAATCCGCGAGATCACGCCATTCTCGTTGCTTCAGTTGGTATAGCGCATCTCGCAATCGTTCTTGCAAATCCGCGGGGATGAACTCGCGGTGCAGAGCATCAGCAAGTTCATCAATAGTGTCGATACTGCCTTGTTGCGTGACGTACCACGCAGCAGCCTGGCCTTGAAGATTTGATACCATCATCGCAAGGACCTGGCGACTATTACTGGCATTCGTGTAGTTGATGTCCTTGGCTTCGAAGAACAGGCGAGCTTGGTCGATGAATAGTTCCAAGCTCTCGTCAAGTGAACCACTGTACTTCGGCATGGAGATACCCTCTACTCGCTTCTCCGTAGATGGACGATTCACTAGTTTGTCCATTAATTCTTGCTGCTGTCTCAGCAGCGTAGTCACTTCCGCCAACACGTGGGCACTCATATCCGAATCCATACTGCTTCGGAACACCGTACAATTGTACGCTTACAGAGGGCTCGATCGCACGACGCTTGCACTCGGAGCCGCTCAAAGCTTCGCTCTCAGATACTCCAATTTGCGGCGACACGGACTGACGTAGGACGCGTCACCGACGAAACTTCAACTCTTGTGTGCCACACCAATCTGGGTGCACCACATCACTTCGGGTATTTGACCAACAAGTGCTACCAAATGTTGGGATCTAGTTGTGTGGTTGATGCCAACGTCGGGAGGAAGTTGATAAAAGACGAAGCGACGTTGATTTAGGAAGGCTTGGAATGTGAAGTGGACTTGTATTCACGGCGGAAAGTTGTAGAATGAATTCAAAAGAGATAGGAGTCCTAGTTCGCTAAAATGGCTACATCTAGCTTCCGAATACAGCTGCGTTGATATATCACATGCAACTTCGAAGTAAGGTGGTGACGATGTGCGCGCTGGTCTACCAGACCCGAGTTGGAATTGACCACGTAGCTCTGGTCACCTCAAAGTCCTTTGCACCATGCTGACAAGCTCCGAATCACAAATTGCCTCCACGTTATTGGTAGTCTGCTCCGTAGACGCGTACGATATCGACGACAAGATCCTTACAGGTGTAATTTGGCTTCTAGAGAGAGATGAAAGGTTGGAGAAGAGGCACAAGTGATCTTACGGATGTGGAAAATGACATTGTTAGCTGTATGGCCGATTTAATCTGGCGCAGTGCCAACATGGCCAGCCATGCCAAGGATTGCTAAAACCAGCGCGTTATCACAAATCATAGATCGAACATTTCCAAACAACGAGCGTCAACTTGAAATATTGTTACAGTAACAAATAGGGGTAGCTGATTTAACCTGGCGCGAAGTGTATCTAATAACCGGCTGACAATAAAAACACCCAGGAGAATGTCGACCGTTGCGGTCACGGGTAACATCAAAACCCACCCACCCACTGAATGTTGCTTGAAGGAAATGGGTGCAACAAAAAGGCCAGCGACGATACTTGAAGCGTGTGTACATGTTGCTGACACTGGCAAAGCTGCAAACGATATCGACCGACCTCTTCATTCTCCACCGACAGCTCCGTCAAAGTCAGCTCCGAGACCACCGAGTTCTTCACCGAGAATAATGAAGAGATATCCACCGTTCCTGGATGTGACAGCGTCGGGTGCAGGGCTGCCGAAAAATAAATTGGTGTGGCAATTATTGCAATAAATGTGTACCAATACTTTATTGTGGCGAGCTCAAAGTTTCATATCGATTATTTATTGCCTGGGGGTATCTTCCTGGGTTGTTTGGCATGTTTGGTGTGACCTCAGCCACGTCTGGACACCAGCAACGGTCGTTGTAGCCGTGCCCGATGGAGATTCTTCTGTTCTTGAGTAAAAATGCGGGCAAATGAGTACTGTGGACAGGGCACAGTTATCAAATCAAGAACAATTCCAGCGCACCAACAATCTATGACACTCGTTACGTAGACCAACTATATGGACATAAAACCCACTATCCTGCAACGTAAGCACCTCTTACAGCAACTGTACCCCTGATCCCTAAACCCCTCCGGGGAGTGGCGTGGCAAATGTCGAGGTTAAGCACACCGCGCGAAGACTTCGCTTCGCACGTCGATGCTAAGCCTCGCTGTTCAAGCCCGTTCGTTTGACCCTAGTCTTGCAGCGCTGTGCTTGATCTCGCCGGCCAAAGCCGGCGACTTTCGTTGCTTTTCAGGTACTAGGGTTATTCGCCTGGCTTTAACGAGATAGTTGGTCTAATTTGCTGTCGCTGGAATTGCAATAATTTATTGCCCACTATTTCTCTGCAGCATCAATAATCTATTTCGTCTGCGATCTAACAATGCAATAATCGGCAGCCCTGGTCGTGTGCTCGCCAACCGCGTGCAGCACCCCTTGAACGCACGTTTAGCAGTGGTGCGAGGCTCAAGGCGATGTACTCGCGGCGCTTAAGATGCAGCAAGTCCAGGTTCAGTCGAGCTTCCTCGAGAGGACCAACTAACGGAGTTTCTTTCAGCCGCTGCACCTTGCTTCACGATTCCTTGTCAGACGCACGAAATATGGCCAGTTGTGTTCCTGTCGAGTTTGCTCTAGACGAGTAAATCGAATCGCTCGCTCCTTGAGTACACGGATGGTTTGGGAATCGGCGCACGTAGTCGTCAGGAATTGGCTTGGCCATACAAGCGCTGTATAGGCGAAAATTGCATCTTGCTTTCAGATTCGGTCAGGTACACCGCCAGCAGCCCCACTGGGACGTCATCATAGCCCAGTTTGAAGTAACACAACGCTAGGTACACATGCAGTGCTGAGCCTCCCTCTTGGCCGCTCTTGCTGGATCCTGACAGCAACCTCTTGTAAATCTCTGCTGCCTCTTGAAAATTGTTCTGCGCAAAGATGGTTGATACCAGTGCTAGCTGGCCCTCGACGGATTATCGCGAAAGCTGTTGGTATCGATCTAACAACGCCTGCTCGCTGTGCTGACGTCGATGTGTGAGAAAAACACGAGTTGATTGCAAAGAGCACCCCGTGAGCTGCTCAAAGCTGTGTGCTCAGCGTCCTCGAAGTTATGCAAGCAGAACAGACGGTACGCCCAGCTGATACTCGATGTCCTGAGCGTCGCCGTTCGAAGCGTCTTCCATCAATTGCTCAAATTGTGATAAGGTAAATGGCCAATTTAAGGCCGCCTAACAGATGCAAGACTTCAGCGATTGATTGCTCGAAAACCAGACCGCAATATCAACAGTTATAGATAACTTCTAAAACCAATTGATTCGAACGATTTTTAGAGGGGATCAACAGTTAACAGGGATCAATATTCCTGCTGTGCGGGACAGCCAAACATAGCATTCACGTATAGACCGTATGCCAATTTAAGGCCGCGTTTTGACTTGATTTCAGTAAGGAAAATGCAGTCTCGAAGGAGCTGAAAGAACAACAGTATAATTTTGTTTAAGTACGTTCATACAATAATCCCGATGCATATTAAATGAAGAAGTGTATTAAAATGTGCAGTGCCTAAACGACTATCTCGTACAGCACAGGATCTGCTGCAGTCTCAAGTCGGGCGTTTATCGCGTTCTTAGACCGTGGTTTGCGCTTCTTCTTGTTCTTCTGTGACGGAGGCGTATCGGACCGCAGCATTTCTCGGGTTAGTACTCGACCAGCCACTGTGGTGGTTTTTCTCTTCCTCCCTTTGCCTTTTCGCGGTGGAGGCAGCACCAGCAAGTCACGCAGTACGATATCTTTAACTCGTAGCCACGGGGCGAGAGACACAGAGTTTGGCAAGCCATTTCGTTCAAAGTTTGTTAGCTTTTCCATCATCTTGATCTTCGACAATGGGAAGATACCACACGTAGCAAATCCAGAAGATATGTTATCTTCAAAGTTGCGGTTCATCCAGGCTAGAGCTGCGATGTGAATAGCCATTGGCTTGCTGATACTCGTTTCCGCAGAGCCACCGATTAGTTCGTCAATAATTACCTTGAACTTGGACTTGAACGACGCAAACACGGCCACATCGAGAGGTTGTAAAAGGTGAGTTGCATTAGCGGGCAAGCACACCAAAATGATGCGCAACTTGTTCGCTTCAGCGATGACGAGATCTGCGATGTGCGATGGGCAGCCGTCCATCACAAGCAGAAGAGGTCTCGTGACGTTTGCCGGCACGGCATCTGAAAAGAAGGTGAGCCACTTGGCAAACAAACGTGCATTCATGAAGGCACTATCTGTAGTAGTGACAGCGGCCCCTGGTAGTAAACACGACTCCAGGATGTGGTTGTCCACCCTTTCTCCAGGAAAGATAAAGAGAGGCGGCACCACAAAGCCACTAGCGCTTCCACAGGCAACAAACGAAAGGTGAAAGTTCATCTTTGCGTCAGTGTGCCACATATTTTGGATCCACGCAACGCCACAACTTGAGTGGACTTCTTTCCGCTTTCAAAAGCAGTCTCATCCATGTTGAAAACCCGTGAGGCATCCATCTTGTGCTCAATGACGACCTTTGCCAAGGACCAAAACAGGGTAGCCACGTCATTGTGAGAGACGGCATTCCGCACCTTAGCCACGTATTGTGAGCGACGACTAGTCAAAGTCGGATAACGAGCCACAAATCTACGATACCAATATCTTCCCGCACGTGATCATCGATACGTCACTGGCTATCCGAATGATTGCTTGTCGAGCGACAGGATTTCCTGTTAGTTGGCGGCCGATGATCCAGTCGTAAATACTTTGCTCGGCTTCTTTGCACAACATGGGGTTGGCCACGCCGCTTTGCTTCATTGCCAGCACCAGATCTCGAGTTGGCTGTCCATCTTCTTAGATTTCGCTCGGGAATTCCTGTGTCTTTGCTAATGTCAGCGATAGTCGTTCCCGTTTTCACTGCCACCACTGCATCTTGTTTTACACTTGTTGAGTAGATCTTTCGGGTATGTTGATGTTTCTTCACGCTCGTCTTCTTCGCCATTTTGAAATGAGAGCGATACGGACTTGCAAGCTCGCGATAAGACCTCGAAGGTTCTTGTGGAAACATACGATATTTATATTTGACCAACAGTCGGGCTTTATTTTTAATTCATGCATTTGTATTGGTTGTAATACAGTCGGTCTTAAATTGATAGCGTGGCCTTAGTTTGGCCATTTACCTTAGCTATTCACCAAAGTCTCCACTGTGGTTTAATGGCGATTACGCGACCACCAAGTGTTTAAATGCCAAGAGCTAAGCAGCTTAGCATCGGCGATGAGCTTAGCCTGAGCTCATCGCATTCCGAGGCACCCATCTTCTTTAAGCTATCACCACTGCTGACAGCAGTGCTGTGATCGACCTTTGTAGCACTGCAACATTGCAACTTCAGCTTGAAGTATTTAGATGTTTGACGGCAAGCCCATGAAAGTTCAAGCTTAAACTGTGACCTCATATTTCGGAATGTTCAAACTCTCTCGGAGATGCGTTCGACGTCTTGAAAACTTTCTCACGATCGCCACCACGCCGCTGTCGCAGTCGTAGCTGACTACCAACGCAAAGGTCCTCGATTCGACCTCGGCCGTGGCGGTCGACGTCAACTCTTGCAAAACACGCATCACCTTTATCGGAGACCAAGGTTTTTGGTACATGTAGCTGAGACCGCACCGAAACATGCAAATAGCACCAACACCGCCACTAACAGCAGCTCAAGGCGCGGGACACGGATTTGTGCAGTACTGAATGAAACATGGCGAGTGACAACCAATCCATAGCCTCTGAAGTTCTGGAAGACTACTGAATTCAGAACGTAAGTACCCTTCCAAAAGTCTGAGAATTATTTTTAATACTTTATATAATATCAGTTTCTGCAACCAACAATTGTTTCGTCTTAAGTACGATTGCAACTCCTCTCTCATTCGAGAATTTGCCAAGCCAAGAAGAGATGGTAAAGCTTTTCTGTGCGATCGTTGGGGTGGCGGGAAGTGCATTCTCGATACGAGTGGCTGAAGACGACTCGGTGGATGACTTGAAGAAGGCGATCGCGGAAGACCAGAAGTACGACTTTGCAGCAAGCAAGTTGCAGCTCTTCCTGGCGAAGCAGGGCGCCGAGTGGCTGAAGACCGAGAGTGAGGACGTGAAGGAGCTGAAGAAGGGCAGGAAAACGGCTACTGTTAAAGCGCTAACGAATGAAGACGAAGAGCTACAGGGGAGTCCGGCCTTCAGAAAGTATTGACGGGTATGGAGCAACCATCCACCGACCAGATTCACGTGCTGGTGGTGGTTCCGGAGCAAGCACAACCACAAGAGGGGTTGTCGCTCGTCAGTGGATCGATTGGAAACGCGCTGAACACGAAAGGGATTCGCTGCAGAGTGTACCGTCTGGCGGCATCATATCTGGGATACTATGATCCTGACCTTCGCGCTGGCGAAAATGACAAGGCGCTGTGGTATGAAGGGGCGACGTTGCGGATCCATGTTCTATTCAAGGAAGGTATGCATTTGGATTATTGTAGAACTGTGCTGGTTGATGTCTCACAGATGTTGTACAGAGCGGGATGCTTTGCTATTCGAAAACGAATTACAGAATGAAGGTATCACGCAAACTTCCCTCACACGGTCTCGACAAGTGTAGCTCCAATTTCTCGGGAGTTAAGCGAACTGCGGCGCATCTTGACCCGGCACTATGTTCCAGAAGATACCGATTCTCCCCAAATAACGATGTCATCTCTCTCGACCAACACCTCGATCGTTGACGTGGTAACTGACGAATTCAAGTATCAGCGTATCGAGAGTGAAGAGTGGTTCGGGAATGTGGGGAAGGCGCAGAGCTGTCATTTGATGTCAAGAGAACATTGCCGGAGATATGCAAGCTATCACAAGTATGACAACGATCAAAGCAATCGCCTTGCTCTTACGTCAGACATGCACGCCTGGTACGATGGTCGCTCGTTTGCCGTGCCGGTTATGAACATTTCCGTCGAATCCGTGTCTGAAGGTCCGGTAGTCGGGAGCAGATACAAGGTATGAATTCTTCGTGCTCCGATGGAGTACTTCAGTATGGTCTGACAATGTTCGCGGTGTCATACTGTAGGTGAACTTGATCGTACGCGCGTTAAACGCTGGATACGCAAGACTGATCTCACTGCACTTGAAGGAAGGCTTTGTTGCGTCGGAGGATGGCTTGGAGATGCGAACATCTGTCTACGTTCAGAACGCGAAGGTGTTTTGCGAGTGTATGGAGTGGAAGCGTAAAGAAATCGATAAGGAGTGGAAATCCTACTATGACATGGTACCTGCGGTAGATTGACTAAGCTTACTTGAAATACACACCGTGCTTGCATTTTCAAAAAATCACCCTAACAAGTACTTACTACTACTACAGTAGTGTACTACCGGTACAGTAGTACTGAAGTCTTGTACGAAGTACTATTAATAAATATAAAGTTAGTAATCACCCCGCCAAATCGCTGCCGATAGTTAATGCGATTGAAAATTTCTGAGATGGTGTCAAACAAAAAGCTGTTTACGAACGTAAGTACGAATCGCGGAAGGACGTGTGTCTTGTGCATCTATTGAGCCCTTGGTTGCATTGAATTATGAAATACCCGTTGCATGAAGTATCTATGTATGACTGTGCAGGAAAAGGTGAGTAGAATTATGGGTTGTACATGAAAATAAGCTGGTTTTAACGACGCGGTGTTTCACTATGTAGAGAATCGCTACCTGTATTACACTACAGACCAAACTCATGCGCGAAATGTTTCATCACTTTCCTGAGGTTATGCTGATAGATGCCACACATGGCACGAACGCGTCCAAGTATAAGATATTCTCCTTCATGGTGCACGATGCGTTCGGGAAAGGGCAATTTGTACAGCATGCTGTCCTTCAGAATGAGCGGGCATCTACCCTACTTACCTCCTTGGAGGAGTTCAAATCCAACAATCCGGCATGGTCCAAGCTACAGTGCGTCATCGTTGACAAGGATTTTACTGAAATAGCCGTTCTGAAAGCGGCGCTGCCAGATGTGGTGATTCTACTTTGCCAGTTTCACGTCATAAAGTACCTACGAGAGCAAGTTGCATCGGCTGACTACGCGCTTTCGTCGTGGCAAAAGGCACAGCTCCGCAGTATGGTGCCACTTATGGTATACGAAAGACTGAGCAAGAATTTTCGAAGTACCGAGCGTACATGCGTCACATTTTGTCGATTGAATCACGGCCAGCTACGCAAGATCACGACTTGGAGCAACCTTCTACCAGCTCGGGTGGGCACCCTGTTGGGTTGGATATTGAAGTGACCATCTCTCCCCATCTGGATGGTCACGTGGTCACATGTGACCGTCTCACACTCGTAAAATCGCACCCTTTCGAGATGTACTTTGTCAAGAATTGGGATAGCTGCAAGGCAATGTGCTGTGCATGTAAACGCCAAAACGCAGTGACGCTAGGCAACAACACAAATAACCGGCTTGAGGCTTCGTGGAAGCAGCTCAAGGACACAATGAGCCGAACAATGGGAGTGTGTCGCCTCCTTCATGTGCTAACAGAGTCGGAACGAGCGCAGCTTTGTAGCTCGTTCAGCCAAGATTTGTACTGTTCACAACAGCAAGTACAATCGCGAGATGCCGTGAGATCAAGAAGATAACGGGTCTCAAGGGCACGGACGTGGTCGTTCAGGACAGCGTGTACGGCAACATCAACGACCAATTACACATGATCTTGATCTTCACGCGTAACTCGGCCAACGACGAGAACAAGCTGTATGGTGAGTTCCGGATGAACGCGCATGGTGAAGATGTGGCTGCACCCGATCTTTGTCAACGATAAGATGTACCCGAAGGACTGCTGTACCAAGTCCTGCCGGTGTCTAGGACACGACTACTGGGAAAGATCGTGTTCACCACGGCGAACGGAGAGAAACAAGACTAAGCCGTCATAATCGAAGTGTATACTTCTCCTAATTCTTCTTTGTGTATGTCAAGTTCGGCCAGTACACGATGCCTTGTTGTGACCATCTGCGATGCCGCATTTGCCGCACTTGTAAAGATACGGATCCGTGTAGACTCACCACATTCACCACGCGAACGAATTCTCCGTTTACGGGGCCGTCCAGCCTGCCGTTGATAAAGTACAGGTGTCAAGGTTTCATCTGCTCTTTTTCCGAGTCGTCCGGGACGCTGATTCTTCGCATGTTGAGCAACGGTGTAGCAGCTAGAAAACAATTGAAACACATCCTCCAGACCTCCGTTCGTCTGCATTTTGACAGCCAAGAGGTGGCGACACGTGACCCCTGCTGTAACCAAGACACACATGAGCATGATGGCGGATATAATTTCACCTCTCTTGGCTTGTCCCCGTGACCCAATCGACTGGTCTATGCAACTTCGTCCGAGATGAACGAAACAGAGTACAGCGGCATCTGCTTAAGCTCACACTGGAACTTGTTTTCCGATCGAGGTGTTGTGATTCGACCAGAGGATGTCCATGTTTTGCCTTGACAGAGGCGA
Source organism: Phytophthora hibernalis (assembly GCA_012656075.1). Taxonomy (NCBI): domain Eukaryota; phylum Oomycota; class Peronosporomycetes; order Peronosporales; family Peronosporaceae; genus Phytophthora; species Phytophthora hibernalis. Next base: position 14,687 of record JAAKBF010000082.1, read on the forward strand.
AGATGCGCCTCGGTCATCATGATTTTGGTGTACGCACGGAAGTAGCCGCAAGGCAGTAGCTTCCTCGGCTTTAGCCGCAACGATTTTGCCTGCTCGTTTTCAACAAAGTTGGTAGTTCTCCATCCATAGAGGGGTTGGGCCTTGTAGTATGGATGCAGAGCCCACTTCTTCGGCCCCACCGCGTTCAAAAATTCCCCGGCAGGGACATTCGCATCACTCAAATCTTGTATGGCTGCTTTGTACTCGGCTGGCGTATTTGCAGCTTGCGCGCGCCAAACCATTGCCTCATGGCACACAGCAAGCTTCACTTTTTGTCAGCTCGCATATTTCCTGTGAGTACAATACGCATTTGTAAGCATCAAACACCATATCCTTCGATGCAATACTATCGTACCGATGAGATGTCTTGTGCAAAAAGATTTTTATCTTTAGCTCGTCCGAAGCTGAAATGATGCCGGCATGGCGGGCAGAAAAAACTGGCACATCACGAAGTGGAAACCCATGCAAAAGAAGTGCTTTGAAGAACCAAAAATAGTTGGAGTGATCCTCCAGCGGAGCTAGCGCCACGGCTGCTACGCGGTTCTGGAGATTTCCATCCCGTGCAACTAACACAATTTGCACCCCATTATATTGGCGGTTCTTCATGTGAGCTGCATCCACCCCAAAAATTCCTTGGCCGCTACGAAACCATGCATGATCCAAGGCGGCCATCGCACGAACAAAGTGACCTTCTCCGTCACGCTGAATGTCGCTGAAAACGCCGATGTTGCACTTCGCAAATGCTTCAAGATACCACGGCAGGTATTTGATAGACTGCTCGTCTTCTGAGAAGACCCCACGAAGTACAATATCCTTCACTCTGTATAGCATGCTGGTACTGCATATCAACTTGGACGCTTCCTGTAGCTGCCCAGCCATCGCCAACGCAGAGATGCTGGCGTCAGCAACTACAGCAGACCGCAGCACTGACGATGCAGCTAGTTGATGAGCAGAGGGTTTCGCAGTCGACGTGCAGTTGATATGCTTGAGATTGGTTGTTGTCACGTGCCAGTTGTTCTGTTGATGTTTCCTCTTTGACACCGACAATTTTACGAACCAGGTACAAGACGCCCCACTAGAACAGCGAATGTCTTTAAACGTACCACCTCTCTTGCTAACAACAACCCGCTTACCAAGCGCTAATGCGTAAGCTTTAATTGCAGCAACAGCGTCCTTTCCGGTTCTCCACCTCTGCTGACGCAGACCACCTAGCTCTGCATCGCCCGTATCGTCTTCACCGGCGGCCATTTTAATCTGGTGGTGGAGGCTGAAAACAGGTTCACAGAGGCTCGGGTAATTATAAGAGGCTTACGGTAGTAAAAGCTAGCTTTTATAGACAGCGTAATTATCGAGTCCCTCTTTGAAAATGTATTTCGATTCGAGTCCCCCTTTGGAATTTTCCCTAATATATATATCGATAGTAATAAATCAGGTACTGCATGTACCGGTACAACGTACCGACATTATATGTGCTGGCCTCGATTTTTTTGTTGCCAAGAACGCGCTGTATTTCTATTAATTTCCTTGGCAATGAATGATGGAAATCTCAGAGGTATATGTTCACTGTGCGTTGACACAAGTTTCGATGGGGTCTCAACTTCACATACGGTATAGTAATAACACATGTGCGGCGCGCTGCCGTCGATCAAGTTGATCCAAGTGGTTTGTGTCGCGCAGCGCGACATACACTAATAAAGCCGTTCGGACCGCCAATTAAACGGACGGTTCTCCAGCAGTAAAGTACCGGTAATCAGATGCAGGCACATCTCAAGAGCCCAGTCTGGCTCTGTTGTGCTGTGAGTCGGGAATGGTCTGCGTCCTCCCTCACACCTCATTTTGCGCCTTAAACACCCAGTACCGGTACCCTCCGAGATGAACCCCACCAAGTTTCTCACGCCACTACTGGCCATGCAGCTGGCTGTTGCCTTCGTCGCAGCAACCTCCGATGCAAACCCTGCCTCGGTAGATAGCCCGATTTATTACGGCCGTCCCAACAACGGGGGCTATCCCTACACCACTCCTTCGCCAACGAAGCCCCGCGAAAATGAGACCGAGACGCCCACCCCCGCGAATGGCCCAATTTATTACGGCCGTCCCAACAACGGCGGTTATCCCTATGAGTAGTAATATTCAGCTGGTTACGCAGTGGTTTTTTTCCTTAGCTTTATTTACATAGAGAATAGGTTTAACTGTTTCTAATGCGATGGTAGGGGTTTCAACGACGCAACCTCTCGACCAGCTGATAGCTCGACCCAACGCTTCAGAGACAGATTTAACCGTTTCTAATCCCCAAATGTTAATCCCCAAATGTTGTGCTGAAGCGTCCGTACCTCTCACCATTGGTTGGAATCACGTGAGGTAGGGCTACATCTATGTGACAGCGCTTCATCACGCTTTCATTTCCCGCTTAAGTACGACACCAAAATTCTCCCCTCCCTTTTCTCTTATTCGAGAATCTGCCGCCTCAAATAAAGATGGTGACGCTCGTGTGCTCGATCGTTGGCGAGGAGGGAAGCGCGTTTCCTGTGGACATCGACGCGAGTCAGTTGGTGGGCCACTTGAAGGACGCGATCAAGGCGAAGAAGCCGGACACGATCAAGTGTGAAGCTGACAAACTGCAGCTCTTCCTGGCGAAGCAGGGCGCCGCGTGGCTGAAGACCGAGAGTGAGGACGTGAAGGAGCTGAAGAAGGGCAGGAAAACGGCTACCGTCAAAGCGCTAACGAATGAAGACGAAGAGCTACAGGGAGTCCGGCCTTCGAAAGTATTGACGGGTATGGAGCAACCATCCACCGACCAGATTCACGTGCTGGTGGTGGTTCCGAAGAGGAGTCCAAATGACCTGTTTGTTGAGAACGATTCGATATCGGCGTTTCGAGAAACTGCCGCAAGCATTCACCGAGTGCAGGTTCAAATGCAAGTGCTGCTTGAGCAAAATAAGGCTAATTTGACACACAAACCAAATTCCTTCTCCGATGGGGCATTGGGTCAAATGGAGTCTGGAAGATTGAAAACGGATGGCATGATCATCGATGCTGCACCAACAGAGAACGAAGAAGCATTTTGGCCAGAGGCAATTCAGATTCAAGCGGATGCTATTCAGAGTGAGGCTGCTTTTGACGCGTTTATTACTCCTTTTTCAGCGACGTATTAAGCCGTTGTGGTATGGTATTCGTCAATAGCGAGAGATATCCATGGTTGTCTCAGTCTCCGCTTGTTACCAAGAATACAGATCTCAAACCGGATGGATTTGCGACCCACCGTGGAATGTTTCGTGCCAAACCGGTACCGGACGATGGAGTGCAACGCCAGAATGGATTTCGATTTGGAGTAGCAGTGGAAGAATTGTTCGACTGCCTCATTTTGTTCGAAAGCAAGCTCACAATAACGGATGCTTCGTTTGGCCAAGTGGTACGATATCTGCAGTATCTTTGCCCCAAGGAGCTAGCAAGCGCTATTCTATTCGACCGCCGCTCCTTTTGGTTGATCAAAAGCCACAGGTCTGTTGTTACCAAAGTTCGAAGAGCGAAGTGGGTCGATAAGGGCTCGAAAAGATTGTTCCAGAGCTTTATTACTGACAACATATCTCCATGGGTGGCGCACTTAACCAATGCCTGCACTTCATTGGGTGTTGGTGTGGTGGAGGGCGATGCATTTCTCGGCCGTGGCGCTCATGGACGCGTTTTTAAGGTAACTGGGCCAGGTCAGAAGGTTTTCGCGCTGAAAATCGTGGAGGAATGCTCCGTTGGACGTCTTTATCAAGAGAAGAAGGCCTTGATGAAAGCCCAGCCCACAGGATTGACGATTACTCCTGTGCGAGATGTCATCGAAAGCACTGATGGTAGCGCGGCCTTATTGCTGTCTCCTGTTGGGAAACCTCTGCCTCGACCAACGACACTAGAGGGAGTACGGAACCTCTTTGGATTGTTATGGCAGCTCCACGCGAATAGCCTGGTCCATGGAGATCCTCGCGTGCCGAATGTGATCCTCATTGGGGATACGCCCCTCTGGATTGATCTCGTGGAAGTGATGGAGGCTACTCCCACTTTGAAAAAAATGATGCTGATATTCTCGCACGGTCCATCCTAGGTGTCTCTCGGGCCTTTGAGCTGGACCCGGCAACGAAACAATTGATCGATAACTATGGCGAAAGCGCTACGCCAGAGAATCTTGATCGTCTGGCCGAAGCAGTAAGCTTGGTATTCCCAAATTAGCTGCAAATCCGATTCAATGGTTTTCATTCGCACGGCAATGGGTGCAGCTCATTGACCGAATGGGGCGTCGCCGCTGTGCACACGTTTGATCTATGAGCACTTTGCTGGGTTGTTGGCAGCAGCCAGTTATTCTGCTGTGCTTCTTCCGCGATCTGATAAGCTTCGCGCGATAGCACATCTCTGTTTCAGCCAGCACACACAAAAAGTTAGTCATACACCGCCAAATTACAATCAGAACGCGTCTACGTACGGGTGGCGTCTGTCAATGGCTGTGATCGACTGCACTCCATCTTGGTCAGCAACAGCAAGCAGTCCGTAGGCAGCCATCGCCCTCAGAAAAACCGACAGCTTCTTGAACGAGCTATGCTTAATGTTCAGCGACACCCCGACACGCAGCAACACATTCGCTTGGAACGAACTCGACAATGGGTTTCCCGACCGCCTCACTCGTCCGGAAGTTCTAAATCTACTGCTTTCCAAGTGCATGCGCTACCACCGAATCGAGCGTATGCCGCGAAGTTCCATGGGGGCAACTTGCGCCCGATCTCGATTCACGCCGGCAAGCTGATCCAGATTCATTGGTTAATGATGTGTTGGAATACTTTAGCACCATGACGTATGGCACGAATGTCAAGGCCAAGAAGAAAAAGAATCGCAAACATGTGTACGAAAGAGTATTGAACAAGTGTAGTGGTGAAGTCTAAACAGATTGGAGACGTTCTAGGAACATCTTCTATCAGCGGTGACGCGGAGGACGTTCCCGATTTGCGTTTCTTTTTCTTCTTGTTGCTAGTCGTGGTGGTCTCGCTGCTGGTGGTGAAAGTCGTGGTCGAGGTTGTAGAACTTTGCTCCGACTTGGACTTGGACTCAGTCGAGGACTGTTTCTTCTTGGTTGTTTTCTTGCACTGCTTGTTTTACCGAGAGCGATGTGGTACACAACGAGCGCCAGAATGCATGAAATATAGTGAACGACAGATGCGCTCAGTACAAGCCGTAGGTCGCCTGCACCACGGCACAAATTTGAAAAGTCATTGGCACGAGAGCGTGCATGGCCAATTCCACCTTGCTTTCTACCAGGAAGTCCTTGTACTTGGCAGCCTCCTGAAAATTTCCATTTCCACCTCCGCACAGACGGCCCGATCGGATACAGAAAAACCACAAAGGTCTCGAGAGGTCTTGAACCGGTACACACATTCGCACGAAACAACACGAAAGGTTGGACACACAGACCATCTCCCCAGTCTAGCCCACTACAACACGGCGCGTTGTGCGGTCAGTGTACTCTTCAAGAATGGCTCCTGGGCCGCCGCCGTCTTCAAAGATGCACTTCGGGCAGTTTTCAGTCGTAATTTTGACGCTGCTACTGGAAGACTTTCAGTATATTGAGCTGCATCTTGCCCCGACGGCCCCAAAGAAAGCCGTCAGAGGCAGTGGAGTCATGCAGTCAAGCGACAGACTGATAAGGTATGTAAACACGCTCAAAATGGCGACGTAGGAACCCCTCCAAGCAGAAGACCGTTCGAGAGCTCTGACGGCGGCTTCTGGGAAAATGGATAACCACAGCACTGCAAACAGCGAGCGCTTCAAACGCTGCTGGTCGGAGGTTCCGTCATTACTTCCACTGAATGTAAAGAAATACAGAACAAAAACCGCAATGCCGCCACCACAAGCAGTCCCAATGAGCTTGAGGACGAGCTTGTAATTTGTCCCAGAACCTGTACAGCTCCGTGGGTGATGATAATAATCATCCAGCGAGCAGGGCTCGGAAAAATAATGGCACGTGTTCGTGCGCCCATCTGGAAAAAATGTGACAAGGCAGATTGACCACTTGAAACCATCACAATCCATTAGACTACCATCTCGGTACATCCAATGACCATTCTAAACCATCTCCGAGAGAGCCGGTTGATGTCATCACTTGATGTCTGTACGAAGTATGCGCAGCAAATGTGTATATCCGGAAGAACAAATCAAGTGTGTGCGAAGTCAGGTCGGTCGCATTGGAGCAACAGCAGTAACACCTGGAGAATGACCTCTTGTGGAGGTAGCCAATACTCACGACGAATCGTGTTCGCCTCAAGTATGTCCTTCCACTCCGGGCTGCACTCGTACTCGTCCAAAAACGCTTGGTCGTCGTCACACAGCATCGCTGGGTCCACGTCTTCGAGGAAAATCCATCTTGTTTGCTGGCTGGGCGATCATCTTCCGTATCTGAGGCCCGCACCGCTGCTTCGAAGGCATCCATCTCGACTTGGAACGCGGGACTGAGGCTCAGCAGACCAGCGTCCAGCTGCACGTCGTGAGTTCTCCAGTTGATGACTGGGTTATACTGATCGAAAAGATTTGCCAAAAATGACATCATGTGTAGGGAGGGTAAATCCCACATCGAGAATACCATGTCACGCAAGACGAACCCGTCAAAGCTGATATCATCTTTCACTTCGTTCACCCACTGCACCTGCGTCGTAAGCGCTCTGCCACTGCACGTTTGCGACGGATAATCTTGGTGCAGAGTCCTTTGCGAATAAATTATGATCAGCGCCGCTATCCAACAGGATCAGAACCTCACGGTTCCCCAAAGCACCGTTCTTCCGCAGCAATTGGTGCCGACCGGAACCTCCGATAGCAGCGACGTTGATGGTAAGGCGATCGAACACATCGGGTATGGTTTCTTGCATGTTACCAACTTGCTGTCGAATGACGTTACCCGAACGATCAGCTGCTGATTGCTCGTTTCTGCTACGCTGTCGGCAGTTTGCCATTCGATGCCCTGGCTTCTCACAGAAAAGGCACAGATTGCGCTGAAAACACTCGACGCGGGATATGAATCTCCCCTGGCCAATTTCCATCGGCTCTGGACCCGGATCGCTGCGTTGACCTTGACCGCGATGTCATTCGAATGGGCGTCCGCGAAAGCGACCACCACTTTGTCCAGACTGTAGTTGCTGTGGATGCGCACGCTCATACTTCATTGCAATGCTTATGGCGTCGCGTACAGTAGTGCATCGACGGTATACCACTTCAGCACGCGTTTGGGTCACCAAACCCCGGGTAAATAGAGCAATCTTGTCGATTTCGCTCATATCTTTAACACGCATAATCAATTAACGGTAGCGAGTGATATAATCCGCGAGATCACGCCATTCTCGTTGCTTCAGTTGGTATAGCGCATCTCGCAATCGTTCTTGCAAATCCGCGGGGATGAACTCGCGGCGCAGAGCATCAGCAAGCTCATCAATAGTGTCGATACTGCCTTGTTGCGTGACGTACCACGCAGCAGCCTGGCCTTGAAGATTTGATACCATCATCGCAAGGACCTGGCGACTATTACTGGCATTCGTGTAGTTGATGTCCTTGGCTTCGAAGAACAGGCGAGCTTGGTCGAGGAATAGTTCCAAGCTCTCGTCAAGTGACCCACTGTACTTCGGCATGGAGATACCCTCTACTCGCTTCTCCGTAGACGGACGATTCACTAGTTTGTCCATTAATTCTTGCTGCTGTCTCAGCAGCGTAGCCACTTCCGCCAACACGTGGGCACTCATTTCCGAATCCATACTGCTTCGGAACACCGTACAATTGTACGCTTACAGAGGTCTCGATGGCACGACGCTTGCACTCGGAGCCGCTCAAAAGCTTCGCTCTCAGATACTCAATTTGCGGCGACACGGACTGACGTAGGACGCGTCACCGACGAAACTTCAACTCTTGTGTGCCACACCAATCTGGGTGCACCACACCACTTCAGGTACTTGACCAACAAGTGCTACCAAATGTTGGGATCTAGTTGTGTGGTTGATGCCAACGTCGGGAGGAAGTTGATAAAAGACGAAGCGACGTTGATTTAGGTAGGCTTGAAATGTGAAGTGGACTTGTATTCACGGCGGAAAGTTGTAGAATGAATTCAAAAGAGATAGGAGTCCTAGTTCGCTAAAATGGCTACATCTAGCTTCCGAATACAGCTGCGTTGATATATCACATGCAACTTCGAAGTAAGGTGGTGACGATGTGCGCGCTGGTCTACCAGACCCGAGTTGGAATTGACCACGTAGCTCTGGTCACCTCAAAGTCCTTTTGCACCATGCTGACAAGCTCCGAATCACAAATTGCCTCCACGTTATTGGTAGTCTGCTCCGTAGACGCGTACGATATCGACGACAAGATCCTTACAGGTGTAATTTGGCTTCTAGAGAGAGATGAAAGGTTGGAGAAGAGGCACAAGTGATCTTACGGATGTGGAACATGACATTGTTAGCTGTATGGCTGATTTAATCTGGCGCAGTGCCAAAATGGCCAGCCATGCCAAGGATTGCTAAAACCAGCGCGTTATCACAAATCATAGATCGAACATTTCCAAACAACGAGCGTCAACTTGAAATATTGTTACAGTAACAAATAGGGGTGGCTGATTTAACCTGGCGCGGAGTGTATCTAATAACCGGCTGACAATGAAAACACCCAGGAGAATGTCGACCGTTGCGGTCACGGGTAACATCAAAACCCACCCACCCACTGAATGTTGCTTGAAGGAAATGGGTGCAACAAAAAGGCCAGCGACGATACTTGAAGCGTGTGTACATGTTGCTGACACTGGCAAAGCTGCAAACGATACCAAAACAGGGTAGCCACGTCATTAGGAGAGACGGCATTCCGCACCTTAGCCACGTATTGTGAGCGACGACTAGTCAAAGTCGGATAACGAGCCACAAATTTACGATACGACCCATCCCCCAATATCTTCCCGCACGTGATCATCGATACGTCACTGGCTTTCCGAATGATTGCTTGTCGAGCGACAGGATTTCCTGTTAGTTGGCGGCCGATGATCCAGTCGTAAATACTCTGCTCGGCTTCTTTGCACAACATGGGGGTTGGCCACGCCGCTTTTCTTCATTGCCAGCACCAGATCTCGAGTTGGCTGTCCATCTTCTTAGATTTCGCTCGGGAATTCCTGTGTCTTTGCTAATGTCAGCGATAGTCGTTCCCGTCTTCACTGCCACCACTGCATCTTGTTTTACACTTGTTGAGTAGCTCTTTCGGGTATGTTGATGTTTCTTCACGCTCGTCTTCTTCGCCATTTTGAAATGAGAGCGATACGGATTTGCAAGCTCGCGATAAGACCTCGAAGGTTCTTGTGGAAACATACGATATTTATATTTGACCAACAGTCGGGCTTTATTTTTAATTCATGCATTTGTATTGGTTGTAATACAGTCGGTCTTAAATTGATAGCGTGGCCTTAGTTTGGCCATTTACCTTAGCTATTCACCAAAGTCTCCACTGTGGTTTAATGGCGATTACGCGACCACCAAGTGTTTAAATGCCAAGAGCTAAGCAGCTTAGCATCGGCGATGAGCTTAGCCTGAGCTCATCGCATTCCGAGGCACCCATCTTCTTTAAGCTATCACCACTGCTGACAGCAGTGCTGTGATCGACCTTTGTAGCACTGCAACATTGCAACTTCAGCTTGAAGTATTTAGATGTTTGACGGCAAGCCCATGAAAGTTCAAGCTTAAACTGTCACCTCGCCCACTCATATTTCGGAATGTTCAAACTCTCGGAGATGCGTTCGACGTCTTGAAAAACTTTCTCACGATCGCCACCACGCCGCTGTCGCAGTCGTAGCTGACTACCAACGCAAAGGTCCTCGATTCGACCTCGGCCGTGGCGGTCGACGTCAACTCTTGCAAAACACGTGCATCACCTTTATCGGAGACCAAGGTTTTTGGTACATGTAGCTGAGACCGCACCGAAACATGCAAATAGCACCAACGCCGCCACTAACAGCAGCTCAAGGCGCGGGACACGGATTTGTGCAGTACTGAATGAAACATGGCGAGTGACAACCAATCCATAGCCTCAGAAGTTCTGGAAGACTACTAAGGGCGGTCTGATTCAGAACGTAAGTACCCTTCCAAAAGTCTGAGAATTATTTTTAATACTTTATATAATATCAGTTTCTGCAACCAGCAATTGTTTCGTCTTAAGTACGATTGCAACTCCTCTCTCATTCGAGAATTTGCCACGCCAAGAAGAGATGGTAAAGCTTTTCTGTGCGATCGTTGGGGTGGCGGGAAGTGCATTCTCGATACGAGTGGCTGAAGACGACTCGGTGGATGACTTGAAGAAGGCGATCAAGAGGGAGAAGAAGAACAGGATTCAGTGTGACCCTGACGAGCTGCAGCTCTTCCTGGCGAAGACGACAGCCGGCGCGTGGCGGCAAGATGTCGACCCTAGTGTGCTCGAGCTGGAGGAAGGAGGATCCATCCTGACGTCCAGACGCTGATCAAGGAGAGAAGATGAGGGCGACGTGGACAATTGGTGACGTGCTGAAAGAAAACAAAATGACCACCCCACAGTCGAGACAAGTTCACGTGCTGGTGGTGGTTCCGGAGCAAGCACAACCACAAGAGGGGTTGTCGCTCGTCAGTGGATCGATTGAAACGCGCTGAACACGAAAGGGATTCGCTGCAGAGTGTACCGTCTGGCGGCATCATATCTGGATACTATGATCCTGACCTTCGCGCTGGCGAAAATGACAAGGCGCTGTGGTATGAAGGGGCGACGTTGCGGATCCATGTTCTGTTCAAGGAAGGTATGCATTTGGATTATTGTAGAACTGTGCTGGTTGATGTCTCACAGATGTTGTACAGAGCGGGATGCTTTGCTATTCGAAAACGAATTACAGAATGAAGGTATCACGCAAACTTCCCCTCTCGATGGTCACACGGTCTCGACAAGTGTAGCTCCAATTTCTCGGGAGTTAAGCGAACTGCGGCGCATCTTGACCCGGCACTATGTTCCAGAAGATACCGATTCTCCCAAATAACGATGTCATCTCTCTCGACCAACACCTCGATCGTTGACGTGGTAACTGACGAATTCAAGTATCAGCGTATCGAGAGTGAAGAGTGGTTCGGGAATGTGGGAAGGCGCAGAGCTGTCATTTGATGTCAAGAGAACATTGTCGGAGATATGCAAGCTATCACAAGTATGACAACGATCAAAGCAATCGCCTTGCTCTTACGTCAGACATGCACGACTGGTACGATGGTCGCTCGTTTGCCGTGCCGGTTATGAACATTTCCGTCGAATCCGTGTCTGAAGGTCCGGTAGTCGGGAGCAGATACAAGGTATGAATTCTTCGTGCTCCGATTGAGTACTTCAGTATGGTCTGACAATGTTCGCGGTGTCATACTGTAGGTGAACTTGATCGTACGCGCGTTAAACGCTGGATACGCAAGACTGATCTCACTGCACTTGAAGGAAGGCTTTGTTGCGTCGGAGGATGGCTTGGAGATGCGAACATCTGTCTACGTTCAGAACGCGAAGGTGTTTTGCGAGTGTATGGAGTGGAAGCGTAAAGAAATCGATAAGGAGTGGAAATCCTACTATGACATGGTACCTGCGGTAGATTGACTAACCTTACTTGAAATACACACCGTGCTTGCATTTTCAAAAATCACCCTAACAAGTACTTACTACTACTACAGTAGTGTACTACCGGTACAGTAGTACTATTAATAAATATAAAGTTAGTAATCACCCCGCCAAATCGCTGCCGATAGTTAATGCGATTGAAAATTTCTGAGACGGTGTCAAACAAAAGCTGTTTACGAACGTAAGTACGAATCGCGGAAGGACGTGTGTCTTGTGCATCTATTGAGCCCTTGGTTGCATTGAATTATGAAATACCCGTTGCATGAAGTATCTATGTATGACTGTGCAGGAAAAGGTGAGCAGAATTATGGGTTGTACATGAAAATAAGCTGGTTTTAACGACGCGGTGTTTCACTATGTAGAGAATCGCTACCTGTATTACACTACAGACCAAACTCATGCGCGAAATGTTTCATCACTTTCCTGAGGTTATGCTGATAGATGCCACACATGGCACGAACGCGTCCAAGTATAAAATATTCTCCTTCATGGTGCAGATGCGTTCGGGAAAGGGCAATTTGTACAGCATGCTGTCCTTCAGAATGAGCGGGCATCTACCCTACTTACCTCCTTGGAGGAGTTCAAATCCAACAATCCGGCATGGTCCAAGCTACAGTGCGTCATCGTTGACAAGGATTTTACTGAAATAGCCGTTCTGAAAGCGGCGCTGCCAGATGTGGTGATTCTACTTTGCCAGTTTCACGTCATAAAGTACCTACGAGAGCAAGTTGCATCGGCTGACTACGCGCTTTCGTCATGGCAAAAGGCACAGCTCCGCAGTATGGTGCCACTTATGGTATACGAAAGACTGAGCAAGAATTTTCGAAGTACCGAGCGTACATGCGTCACATTTTATCGATTGGATCACGGCCAGCTACGCAAGATCACGACTTGGAGCAACCTTCTACCAGCTCGGGTGGGCACCCTGTTGGGTTGGATATTGAAGTGACCATCTCTCCATCTGGATGGTCACGTGGTCACATGTGACCGTCTCACACTCGTAAAATCGCACCCTTTCGAGATGTACTTTGTCAAGAATTGGGATAGCTGCAAGGCAATGTGCTGTGCATGTAAACGCCAAAACGCAGTGACGCTAGGCAACAACACAAATAACGGCTTGAGGCGTGGGCAGCTCAAGGACACAATGAGCCGAACAATGGGCCTAGACGAGTGTGTCGCCTCCTTCATGTGCTACCAGAGTCGGAACGAGCGCAGCTTTGTAGCTCGTTCAGCCAAGATTTGTACTGTTCACAACAGCAAGTACGATCGCGAGATGATGCTCGTAGCAAACCTCGTGAGTGAGCACGCATGTGAGCTTATCTACGAGCAGTACACGTACGTTGTCAGCGGACGTGCGCGTTACTCGTTCTTTGAGGCCGTACCTGGGATAATTTCTATCAAAAACATGGCAGATGACGACGACGCATCTGATGAGCCTGGTGTGGAGTACTCTGTGAACAAGCAGAACTGGGAATGTTCGTGCCTCTTTATGACGACCCGTTTGCTACCCTGTAGACACGTGTTTTACCTTCGCAAGGCCCTAGGTATGGAGGTCGTCATACTCAGCTATTACCGGCGAGATGGTTGTTGGCTTCGATTCAACATGCTCCCTCCTTGGATAATGTGTCGGTCGGTTCGTTTGCGGTGGGAGGTACGGGATGAGAGTAACCCGTGGGACTCTAATCGAAAGTATCGAGAAGCTCAGCAGACCGCGATTACAATTGCTGAGACCATGAGTGGCATGGGTATGCCTCAGTATCGCGCGGCACTACAGGCACTTCAACAAATAGGAAAACTCTTTAAGCGTGGGAGAGCGAGCTGGCAGCCAAACTCATCGCACACCTAGGTTATAGCGCTGACCGGGAGACAGCATGGCGCACAAACGAGTCGTCGGAAGTGCTGCTCGACACTGGAGTTGGTGAGTGTGAAGAAGACACATCAGCTCAAATGCCGAGACCACCAGAGACAGATCCACCAGAGAAGGACCCCACATGGACGGACCCTCCGGCAACGGAGCTCGTGCCGCAGACAAACCAGGAAGTACCGACCCCTGCTACAGTGGAGACTAGCGTGCCCATGGCAAGCCCCTGAAATGGAGACTGCACCATCCCGTCAGAGCCCGTCACCATCTGAGATGGTCAGTACACCATCTGAGATGGTCATTTGCAACACAAGCAGTGGGGTCCGCACCCTCTGAGTTACGCGAAGAACCGTCTGACACTGGTTTGCAACTAGTGCCTCTAGCGCAAGATGACGACAACTTTCAAGTCAGTTCGCCGCCAAAATCCAGAGGGCGCCCGAAAATCAAGCCCTCCATAGCCAAAGAAGAGAGTTTGGCGGTGACAATGGCCCAAGAGGACTCCGAAATGCACAGCATGAACTTGAACGTAGCCATCATTGCTGATATATTGGCAGGTGATCCGACATACCGATCTGCAGCAGATACACTCAGCAAGTTCAAAGTGTTTGTATTCGAGAAGAAGGTGAAGCCTCCCGTCGCAATGCAA